>JAJJID010000524.1:0-24979 GCA_022204955.1 Macrophomina pseudophaseolina
GGTTTACCTTAAAGGACAAGAGAAGGGTAAAGGATTAGAACGATAGGTAGTGATTACGTAATAGGTTAGGGCGCGGTGCGCGTTAGGCTTGTTATCTCTAATAAGTCTGTATTGAAATCTTAAGTTAACCACGAAGGCTAAAGTACTATCTAGTAAGTGTGTCTATATATTGTAGGAAAGCTATAACAATCTAGTATAGTGTTTAGATCTTGTGTAATCCAGTAGGGCTTAGATCGATGGTAATCTAAAAAGGTGGGCCTTGGATTAGTAAAGATCCAGGAGTGGGTCCTGCACGTGACCCGGGCGCTAAGGCCCGTTTCCTAGAATCCGACTTCTAACCTTCTTAGCCGAACGATAGCGATGTTCACCTTATTTATTATCGCGTAACGTGCCTCTCTGCCGGTTTCCTGGATTCTGCCCGCGACCCTTGCTAAGGGAGTATTATACCGCTGGACTATAGTCCCTTGTGACTGTGGCCTTTTGTTCTTCCCGTGCGGGAACCGTTCCCTTGAGGGAGTCATTCCCCTGCGGGATTCTGTTACGCCGCTTGCTTCCTGACTAAGCTCCCTAAGCGCCGTTTTCCTGCGGTTGGTATTCCCCTGCGGGATTTTCTCCCGTGAGGGTTCCTGTCCCTTGGGGGATATTTGCCCGTGCGGGACTGTCGTCCGTGGGGTTCGTAACAAATAAGAGAAGGGTAAAAGATTAGAATAGTAAGTAGTAATTATATAATAGGTTAGAGTGTAGTATACGTTAGGCTTATTATCTCTAATAAGTCTATATTAGAATCTTAAGTTAACTATAAAGGTTAAAGTATTACCTAATAAGTATATTTATATACTATAAAAGAGTTGTAATAATCTAGATCAATATAGCTAGATTAAAGTAGCTAGATTAATAGTATTAGATTAGTATTCTTAGATTAAGTTAATTCTAGTAAGTTTTTATAAGGCCTACGTAACTTAAGCACTAATACCTACTTCTTAGAATCTGACTTTTAACTTTTTTCTATGAATGATAGTAATGTCTACCTTATTTATTATTGCATAACGTACCTCTCTACTAGTTTTCTAGATTCTACCCGCGTTCCTTACTAAGAAAGTATTATATCGCTAAACTATAGTTTCTTGCAGTTGTAGCTTCGGCCTTTCTATACGGGTACTATTCTCTTAAGAGAGTTATGTAAAGCACTAAGGCTTAGTAAAGGATTACTAAGCTATACTAGTAGTAGGAAAGCCTAGTAAGCAGTCGAAAGGAGAGGACTCTCTATTAAAAAATAACCGAGTAGGAGATTTAATAAATAATAAAGAGGGGAGGAAAGAGTAATAAGTTTTATATCTCATGTTTTATTATTACACGTCTCTACGAGTAGAACTACAGTACTATCTAAAAGACTTTATATACACGAGGTTCTATAGCCTTAGTAATAATATAATTACTAAGTAGAACCTCCTAGAAGTATCTTATTAGAAATCTAATTAAGGTGATTTCTAAGAAGATAGATTCTAGGCCTAATCCTTATTCAATTTTAATAATTTTTATATTGTAATAATCGAAATTGATCGAACCTTAAGGATGTATAAAAAAATTAATAATTTAACTTATACTTATTTAGTTATTTGCCACTGGAGTCGTGTGGTAAATTTTGCCACTAAGGTTTGCCACTGTGATTTGCCACTTAAGTAGCTCCCCGGTAAGTCCGTTATATACCTTAGGTATTTATTTAATACCTGAGATAATAATGCATTATTATATTAATAAGCCACACTTATGTAAGCTTACTTATTAATGTCTAACAAGTTATTCCCCTACAGGATTCTATCGCGCTGCTTATTTTCTAACTAAGCTCTTTAAGCACTATTTTTCTGTAGTTAGTGTTCCCCTACAGGATTTCCTCCCGTGAGGGTTTCTATCCCTTAAGGAATATTTGTCCATGCAGGACTAATGCCCGTGGGGTTCGTAATACTAGATATTTAGTTTAACTAACGGCTCTTCTTTAAGTACTACTACGCTCTAAGAATAAGCTAAGGCCGAGCTGCCTTCTAAAGACTCTCCTGTCTAGCAAATACTAAACGGGGGCTTAGTCTCTATATAGTTATATAGCTATACCTAGCTTATATTACTAGCGTAGTAGACTACGGCTCTATTATATAGTGGAAGGATTAGGAGAACACTAAAAGGCCTACTTAAGTACTCTAGAACCTCGGTCTACATAAGATTCTAGGGGCCTTTAAAATGTCCCCAATCCTCCTACTAGAAGTAGAAGCCGCCCTACCTCCTTTAGAGATTCGATTTAGTATTTAGCTCCGCTAGTATGCATTTCGGATTCTAAAGCTCCTAAAAGACTACCTAGTTTACTAGGAACTCGATGAGATTAGATCTCTTTCCTACTAGCTCTATGGCTTAAAGACTCAATTAGAATGAATTTAGGACTCGATTTAGAAGGTTCTATATAATAGACCCCTAGAGAAGATTATTCTGAATTACTTTCTCCTATAGAAATGGCGTACACTATATAATATAGAGATAGATCCTAACCCGAAGGAAATTGCTATCTAAAACTACCTTAATTAACTTTGGGCACTTTAAGTAGAAAGTAGAGTAATATACTCTAATATATCCTTATAGCTAAATAGTAAAGGAATTAGGGTTACGCTTATTATCTACTAAAACAGTCAACTAGTATACTTAAGAACCTCGAATATAAACTATAAGAATATCGTCTATAACGACGAACTCGAAGATATTACCTAGGCTTTTAAGTGTGCTAGAAGACAGGCGAAACCCGGCTAAAACTTTAGAATCTACGTAGATAACTAGGCTGCTATTCTTAGGCTTAAAACCCCCTTAAATAACCCTAGTTAAGTATGGCAGATTCGGGCTATAAATGCCGGTAATCTACTTAGTTAAAAGGAGCATCTACCTTCTTATACTAGGTCCTAGGCTACTGCTAAGTCCCCGGGAACAAGGAAGCCGATATCCTTACTAAAGATGCTATAAAGCTGTCCCCTAGCTCTAGTACTACGAGCCTCGCCCTCCTAGGAATTAAGATTAAAGGCCTAGACCGAAGAGACTAGAAACTAAAGCTCGAGAGCTATAATAAGCGGCTAAATTAATTCTAAAACTTATATACCTGTAATTTTAACTAGAAGATTAGAAAGAAACTAGCCGTTCTATTATACTTACGAGAAACGGCTAGTACCTTCTATTAGCTTAAATTAGGCTATGGATACTTTAAGGCCTATCTATACTAGATAAATAAGTCCCCTAATGTTCGATGTAGGTGCGGAGGCGAACAAACCCTAAAATACTTAATTTTAGAGTGTAAGAACTACGTAGAGGCGAGGAAAATCTTAAAAGAAGTACTAGGAGTAGAGCTTACCCTCCTACTCCTCTTTTAAACAAAGCGTGGAGTAGAGGCTTTAATAGCTTTTATCCTAGATACTAAGATTGCTATAAGGAGGTGACATCTTAGAGAAGAGGCCTAAGAAGCCTAGGTGATTTCTAACCTTTATTCTCTCTCTTATATAGACTTCTTTTCTACCCCTTCTTTACTCCTCTTTCTTTCCTTCGTATTGTAAAAAGCCAGATGGGGAAGCCTCAAAACGCGTGCCGTTTTAATGACTCTACTGTATTTAAGCATCCTATATAGACTAGGTGTTGGAATTGGTGGTGAAATGAGATTCTTGGTGATGAGCCGTGGCAGGCGGGCGGGGGCCCTCTTATACCTGCTACGGCCAAGCTACGCTACTGAACCTTAAATACACGAAAGTTCCAACACTAGGTGGGCCCCTGGGCCCCCCGTCCCACGATAGTCCTCGACTTATAAGGGACGTTAATGGATTCATCATCATCATCATCATCATCATCATCATCATAGCTAAGGCCTGTGCGTTGCACGTGATAAGCACGTGAAGCGCATGGTAGTAGCAGGCGGGCCTATTGCCCTGACAGCCAGTTGCTCAGGTTTTAATAAATCGATGTAGTCGAATATATCGTACTTCTTAGCTCTTAACCGAATAACGAAGTACTATTCATCCTAGTTATCAGATAACTTTAGGACTATAATAGGTTTAGAAGACGATATAATGTTGCGGTGCGTTGCGTGCTAATAAGGACATAGATAAGTTGCTAAAGTAGGTAGTAGGCGTAAGGCTAATAAATAAGCCGTTACTTGGTGGTATTGTATTGTGCTAAGAGAGGCAAATGAAGCACTCTACTACAGGACACGTATAGCAGATGATTGCCAGGAGTGAGGTCCGGATGCCACGGAACGCTCGGAACAGCACAATAAGGTGCTAGGGAGGATGGCTTAGACTGCGAAAGGTATCAAAGACGCATCCGGGCTCATAACTGTTGGAACAAGTGATGTGACAGCTTATTCAGTAGTAAAGAGTTGGATTGGCATGGTGTTGGAGGAGGGCGGCCGTGGAGTGGCCTTTTATCCTCTCCTGAATAGACTTCCCTTGGCGAAAGCTAAATACACGTAATTGATCCAACATAAGGTAACTATCGCCTACTAGAGCCGCGGCGATATATAGTAATACTAGAATATATAAACTTTCCTATACATATATAAACTATACTCCTTAGATAGCTTTAACCTTCGTGGTTAACTTTAATAATAGAATTTAGACTCTATTGGTAACACGGCCTTCGCACGTAGTGCTTAGTCTTATTACGCGCTCGACTTGCTCTCACCCTCTTCTTGTACCTACTTAAGGAAAACCCCCTCGATAGGTTTTCTCCCTCTTTGGTGTTTGGATCCTTAGAGGCAGAGGCCCGCTCGTTACAATTCGACGATTCCTTAGACTGGCGGCGGGAGCTAGGATAATAGCTGAGAATACGGTTGCCCCGCAGCGGAGCAGAAAGAATGCCATTGTCAAAACCAGGAAGAGTTCTCACCGACCCTTTCCGGCGCCGGAACCGCCGGACACACCTCTGACGGAGTAGCCCTGAAGCTTTACCATTTCCAGCGAGCTGGAGGAGACAGACATGACCCCGCATAAACGTCGTTCTCTCACGCAAACTTTGCACATCATCGCCTGCCGAGATTGTTGTGCATCGTTTGATCTTACCACCCCAAAATGTCTACTCAGCTTGACGACAGCGCCTCACCCACCCAATCTGATCTCAGATCCGAGCCAGAGAGGCTTTCGGCGAGTCTTTCGGGCAAAACTTTCAAAGCCTGTCGACACTGCCGCCGCTTAAAGATGCGTTGCGAAGGAACTGGAGCACCATCTTGTCAGAGATGCGTATCTACCGGGATCGAATGTATTTATGATGTCGTTGCATTATCCAAGAAGCGAAAGCGCAACGGTGAAGAGCATCTGCGAGAAGAGCTCCGGAAGCTGCAGCGACAGATTGCTTCACTCAATGAAGCACGCGTTCAACCGAATACTTCCGACACAGAGAAAATGACCGAGAAGTACATTGATACCACTGCTAGAAGATCCAATCATGGAGGATGTTCCAGAGAAGAGGGTGAGCTTTCTCCAGAGCAGCTTAGCGCTCCGATTACTACAGTGGACGATCTGGCTCCAAAGCGGGCTTCAAGAACATCGGAAAAGGATATTGCTCAATTAAATTCGGAAATTCAGCTACCAAAGGCTCAGAATGATTGCCCTGAGGTAGAATTACATTATTTCGATGATGTAATCACTAAATGCTTGATAAATGAGGACCAAGCTCGCCGCCTTTTCTCCTTGTCCGTGACTTGATTCCGCTTAGACCAAGCATTAAATTCGCAGTACTGACAGGCAGCAGATATATGATCGGAAGCAATTCTTACCTTCCCCTGTTCGAGCCAACTTTGGACACATTTGACAGGATTCGCCGGTCCTCTCCATTTCTCCTCGTCTCTATCCTCTCGGTTGCAAACAGAATGGATGAAGGGGCGGATGAGTTAGCCAAGGTATTGCACGAGGAAGCAAGTAAGATGGCTGCGGATAGCCTTTTCGACGATCCGGATAAGCTTGAAACTGCCCAAGCTCTATTGATCTTGGCTGCTTGGTCAGAAAAGTCATGGTTCGCCTTGAATCACAAATTAGCGTGGCCCTGGACATGCGGATTAACACCGCTCTGCATAAGCTAGTCCAAAGCAACAATTGGCCTCCATTAGAGCAGATGAGGCTGAGCCATAAGAGTCGAACTTGGCTGATCATCTACTATTTGGAACGGGAAATCGCGTTCGGAACAGCTCGAAAACCTCGATTAGCCCCTTTCGAGGAGGATAAGCTTCGAGCTTTCCGTCAACATTCTTATTTTCGCCACTTGGATCTTCGTTTCTTGTCTATCATAGACCTAGTGCAGATAAGAGGTATGTGTCTGTTCGAAGTTACAAAACAGTCACTCACGAAATGGCAGAGAAGTGGCAGATCCGCATCAAAGATCACACAAATGTTGCAGAAGGCGCGCTTGCTCTGGTGCGGGATGTAAACGAATCTTTCAAAGCATGGGAGCTTTTTTGGACCCGCCAACATGAGGGTAGGTGGCCGGCCTCACAAGCATCATCTACACCTCTTTATCTAATATTCACACTAGATTACGGATACGACATGGCTTCTTTTTAGAGAACCAGCTTGCATGTTCAAAGAAATTATGCTGGAGTCCTCATATGCTGCACAGTCCTCAGCCAACTGCAAAAACAAAAATCTAGAGGCGGCCGACTTGTCGTAGATGCGTTCCATCAACTCAGCCGAGAGACGCTGGTGGCAGCGATTGAACATCTCAAGTTTATTACAGACACGAGCCCATACAATTCGCAGCTAAGGTTCTCACCGACTTACTCTGTACTAACTATCACTTTTTCAGGTAAGTGCTCATGGTCGGGTAAACAAAATCAAGCTGAGATATCGGTAGTCGCTTTGGGCCTTGCACTCGCGAAAACCTACCCTGAAATATCCCGTGAGAAATCCTTGATGAGAGTATCCCAATGCATATCTGAGCTACTTGCCAAGTATCCAAATAAGAAATTCTATTTGGTGATCGAATCCCTTCTAAGGAAAGCCCCCGAGAGCTCTCATCAGATCCAAAATGACGGAATCCTTACCCAGGACAAATCGCCGTTCGCAGCATCATCATCAGTACAAACACATCACGAGAATCCTACAAGACTACCTAGCACAGCTACCTCGGAACCTGCTGAGGATCACAGTGCTAACAGTCAGTGGTGCGGAATGAGCAACACTGAATTATTCAGTTCGCCGATTACTCTCCAGGATACGGACCTTGAAACAATTTTCGGGCTGCCGGTTGGAAGCTGGTTCATTGATACGTTTGAGATGGACGAATTCAACTACGATGGCGTTAAAACGACCATGGCCGACCCACAGAGTACAAAGAGGAGTGCTGATTAGTAGCCAAATTAGAGATACTGCTGCTTGGTCGAATAATTTGAAACGATCATAATAAATACGCAATATTGAGGGGCACGGGTGTTATCTACTGCTAATGGGTAAACCTGAGAAGTATGAGAGGTATAGTCGAAACGTCAATAATGGCGTTCAACTGGATACTTTCAAAAAAAAAAAAAAAAAAAAGAAACGCTATAGGGCATCGATAGGGGATGATAATGGTTAACACCTCGTTTCTAGCTCCATTAAATGACTTATATGCGGAAGCTGTTACTTCCTCTTCCTAACAGTTAGAATACATTCCATCGCGATATTAGTATTCTGCGAACATAGGTGTTACGGACCTACCTGTACATAGAGTTGTTGGGGCACGATCAGCCACCAGGCTGATCATTGCTGAACCTTTTGTCGACTGGGAGTCGACGGGAGGTTGGCCGAATGGTCTTACGCGCCGGCTGAAACCTAACACGGTCGGGTCCGTCGTAACAATAGGGTGGCCTAGTAACTACGTGATGGTACATGAGTCCCAGCGCTGCCTAATCGATGCCTTGTTGCCCGAACTATTTAAGCCTCTATCTGCCTTGGTTAGTAACGATATCTATAGCCAATGCCCGATTAGTTACGGGAAACTACAAATCCATCATTGGTCTCTCGAACAGGCCTCCATTCTGAGGTTCCCATAACCACATTCCATCAGTTCGCATATTTATATTTTTTAAATGTTGGCATATGCGGCACACTTCCAACCTCCGTGACGGCTGGCACTTGAGCATCTGGTGAAAGATTTGTAGCAAAGACTAGATGATTCTTTTATCAATCTGGGTGTCCCCTGTAATTGCGGGGTTCTGTCCGAATCGCCGCCGGCGCCGGTCTGGAGCCGGGTCCGGAGCCGGGCCCGGAGCCGGGTCGTCCCGAGCTCTGGCACTTGTAGGGAGGGAGAGCTCTTTTACACAGATATATATACTAGCACCGCCCGCTGGCGCTCCTTCACGTATTTGTTATTCATTTCTTGCTTCTTACAATTTCAGCTCTGAGATATGGCAACAGCTACGCGCGTCTCTCCGCAGGCTTTCCCTATTGTTTTCGTCGGCGCAGTAAATTGTCTGACCTGTAACATTAGAATACTGTTCTAAAATTATCTCTAGGGGAACATTGCATTCGGAAATGACAATGTTATCTGGAATCATTCTCTACGGGTAGAAAGATGCCTCGGCGCTAGTCTTGAGGTAGTTGGCATTGTGGACCCCTCTGCTGAAAGAGTGAATCACGTCCTCGCCCAGAAAAGAGTCTCGCCAGCTGCCGCTTGCTATTGCCGTACAATGCATTTCTATACCTTGGACGAAGCAGCGGCTCATTTAAATGAGGATGGGGTCACGCCAAGACTGATTATCATATGCGCTCCTCCGTACTTCCGCGGCACTAGATTGCCAAGCCGCAACCTCGAAGAACAAACCGTCGCGGCTTTTGGTCCCTCTCCGGCTATATTCTGCGAGAAACCCATCTCGATCGCTCGCCCCCACGAGTCCGCCCCCGTGATGGAGATACTTGAACAATCTGGCAATGTTATCTCAGTCGGCTATATGTTGATGTTGGAACAAGTGATGTGACAGCTTATTCAGTAATGAAGGAATAGATTGGCATGAAGAGGGAGAGGGTTGGTGATCCGACCGCCTCTTATACGAGTGATTGTAGCTAAGCGATGTGGTGTGATAATAAGGAGACCTTGAAACACGTGGTTGATCCAACAGTTGAGATACCTCAAGGTCGTGCAGAAAGTTACGTCCATCATTCGAGACAATGGCTTGAAATCATGGCTGTCACTGCTCGGTACACTTGCGCATATTCGAAAATCAGAAAGGCCGACTGGTGGGATAAATCAAAGCAGTGTGGCCCGATTGTTGAACAGGCGACGCATTTCTGCGACTTGTGCAGGTACCTCGGCGGTGAGGTGAACATGGATAGTGTACGAGCGTATGCACTCGAACATTATGAATCACCAGGCGAGCTATCACATATGGCTGTCACTGAATCTGCAATTCCTGAACAAGACAGAATCCCGCGAGCGACCGCCGCAATCTGGTCGGTATTCACCATGCTCTCTGCTCAGCGCTAAGATGCCCACTAATTCTGGCTTCTATTAGGAAGTTCCAAAATGGTGCCTTGGGCTCAATGAACCACCTCATTGCACTGCACGGAATTAGGTACTCCAACGAAATCGTTGTGACAGCTGACGGCTATCAATTCCGCCTCGTGGATTTGTACACAGACCCTACACTGTATGTCCGGTAAGTTCAATACGTTCCGACGTTCCCACCTTTCTTAAGTGCGCATAGGTTGATACCTGTAATGTTGCAGGTCACCTCGGTCGGAGGAGGAAGAAGCCATCGCGTATCCGAATGATGACCCATTCCACTCTGAATTTTTAAGTCTCATAAATTCCGCCATTTCTCCCTCAGGAGAACCAAGACTTCAGGATGATTATTCACAAGGCTCCACTACCACGCCAAATAAGGTTCTTTCATCCTATCGCGATGCCCTTAGGACGCATGAGTTCACATGGAGGATCAGAGAGGAGAGTGAGCGATCGAGTAAGCTGCTTAAGGAGCAGAGTGTTACGGCGCAACCTTCACAGGTTCGGGAACAGATAGAATGAAGGAATGAAGGGGGACGCAGGTACGCGCCTCAGGATGATGATGATGATGATGATGATGATGCGAGGCTTCCATTTCCGTCATTCCTCTAGAGTAAGCACAGCGGGGTGACCGGGATGTCTCGACTATTGAACCTACGTAGACAGGAGCCAAGTCGTCCGGTAATGATCGGAAATGCGTTTGTTTGCGGAGAAATACCGTGTAGAGTGAGGTTGAGTTTCAATGCGGGTGTGGGTTCCAGAAGAGAACGACAGCTTAAGCCAAAATTCTACCGTACTAGAGGGCACAAAGGACTAACGGCCGAGAAGGTTCCTCAGAATCTTGGTCACCAACGTTAAGCCTTCAGATACAGGTTCTGACACTTCTGCTGTATTCATAGAAGGCGGTATAAACTCTCGAGATAACTCCTACAACACAACTATACCAACCGTTGCTGATTCACCTCCCTTGTCAGCCTGTCCATGAAGGCAGATATAGCCAAGCCATTTTCGTGAACCATTCCTATGACACTTTCCCCCTCGCTGTTCGCATACATGCCTTCAAGGTGTCGGCGAAACTTGGCGTTTACCCTTTCAACAGTCTCAGGGTGTGTTGGGCAGCCGGCGCAAGTTCGAGTCACGACCTCGTCGAACTCCGAGCCATCCTGCAGCACGATAGTCACTCCGGTCCCAGGGGGTGGTGGATGGCCCCTTCTGGTCTCTTCTGCATATTCCCTTGTAAACCCAGGGTCCTCCCACACCACAAATTTTGACATCATGGCCAGCATACGCTCGTCCATAGTCCAGAGACTCGTGTTATGATAGTCTCCAATTGCAGAATAGACATTTTTCAGAAGCACCAGGCCGAGAACGTATGTACTGCAAGGAATGGTCGCGGTCCGTGGGAGTGTGCAAGTCTAGGGCGGGCCTGAAATTTTGCTATCGGACCGGCTGAGCCAGTCGCAAACGGAAAGGAGGGTACACAGATTGCCTGCGGCTGTGTTAGCTACGAGCACCCTCTTTGAGTATTATTCGCGGAAAGTCTTACCGGAGGGATGGCCCCACTCGGCACCGCTCATGCAGCCGTTGTAGTCCAGGTACCGGAGAGCGGCCCCCAGGTCGAGTGCGCCCTTGGGAGGGTCTAGAATGGACAATATGCCGGGGAGTCGGCAGCCATGCTGTTCGGTCGCGCCTGGCAGACACGGACCGAGCATCGCCTTGCATTCCGGGCTGGCGTTGACAGCCAATACCACACAGCCGATTGCGTCCAGTAGTGCCGCACGGGCTATACTCCAGGCCATGGGGCTGCGTACCTGATAATGGTAGACATAGTTCTTGATATCAACAATCACTCTGTGCCACGGTTGAAGCGTTGCGACAGGTCTCATCTTACTGTCCGAAATCAGCGAGCATATTCTTATGGAGATGTATTTCTCTCGTACAGCTCCGCTTTAGACTGCGGAAAGGCCAGAAAAAAAAAAGGCGTGGGGTCAGTACAGGCTCGTCCCATGTTCGAGGTTCATGGTCGGAGTGTTGGTCTTGGCTTCATGGGCGGGATATCTTTCCGAATCAAACAGTGTTATAACGACCAGGCTGATTTCTTTACGCTTTAACCCCCGCGCTCGTTCGTGGCCTTTCTACGCTATAGCCGTTTTACCATGTTTTCAGAGTGTATGATGGCAATCCCACTTTCTAGTGCCTGGCTCCTACGGCTCCTCGCGGACATCTTTACGGTAGCTCATGCGACGCCGAATCACAGACGAAGCAGGGGTAGTCCGTCGCATATCCATAAAAGCATAGAAATTTCATTTATACTATGTCATATCCGATTTCGATGGTGGCGCCCTGCACTCTGTTCACCCAAGCCTGTTGCTCATAGAATGTCAGCGGAGTCTTGGAAATGGCGAACTTATCTCAGCAACTTACCTCCGCGATTGCCCATAACACGACGATACAGCCTGGAGTTAGCCTGTCCAGAAAGCCCTCACCATCCCCCGCTGCTTCTGGATGCTCCAAACCGGGTCTTATTCCAGTAGCCCATTCGACATGGTAGTATGAGTAGCTCGCCTGGGCCGTGATGTTGTTATGCACTCTCCAAACAACTCCATTATCGTTCTCAACAAAGTCCCATCCATAATTTCGAAGGCTTTCTCGTGCATCGGCCGGAGTGCGGAACCTTTCAGTAACAATGTTCTCCAGACGGCCTTCCATCGCTGGTGGCTGAATGGGACGCAATATGCTTGCATCAAACCACGTATGGCTATTGTGGTAGGTTCCATTTCCTCCGAAAGTAGCCCACCCTTGGTCCGCGCTTCTCATTTGGAATGCGATCCACCTGGTTCTGATTCCTCTGACTCCCTGCCCCCTGCTGGGCTCCGGTATCGGTGCTGAGGCAAGGTAAAAGTCCGGCAACGCTTGCGTTCGGCCCAGGGCTCCAGAAATCGTTTGCGCGATAAGAAACACGTTGACTTCGACGGGATTCAAGGCGTGGGATGTAGCTTGCCAAATGCAGAATTTTGAGGGCTATCTCAGCAGGAAGCGTCTGCAAATTGGACAATCTTAAGCCTTGCAGAATATAACGCACGACGACAACGTCTGTTTGCGAAGGATTGAAATACGATAGGGTGTAGTCCAGAGCGCTAGTCGCACTTTCATGCCGATTCGGGCTCTCTCCGTCGCTTACTGAGTCCGACTCGGTGAGAAAGTCGTCCACATGTGTATGTGGCGGGGACGCCGACACCGAAGAAGCTGGGGAACTCATCGTATCGTGCACTGATAGAATCAATGGCGGGGTGATTGTATTCTTCTCTGATTTGTATCTTGTGGGACCATCCATGGGAGGATCCCACCGTGTCTTAAATATAGCGTCACGCAAGTGCAATAGGACGAGCCCAGCGTGTACAGAACCAGCTTTAAGCAGCAGCCAGAACCCTCCAGGATCGCTTATGCAAGCACAGCTGAGTCGGGACGACGCGCCACGTCAGCACCGAGCAACGCCACATTGGGCAGCGTCTGTTAGCTATCTGCAGGAAATCGATAGTTCAACTTTCCTCCTAATCCAGTCGTTCATGGCATGTATGGCGAGCCACGAGTCTGAGTACACCGAGTTCGCTTTTGTATGCGCCAAGTCAACTTCGATGCAGACTCTAGCTGCCGTATAGTCTTGCTCGATGAACTTATCGACTGAATTACCGAAGACGTTCTGCCACCTCCTTCCGCTTCTTGTCGTGTTTGAATCAAAAGGCGAATGCTGGAGCCTCTGCGTGTCCCTGACATGTTCAACACAACCGTGGAGGTTCGCCACGTCCCGTACCATAAGTCGTCGGTCCATAACAGGAGCGCCCTTCCAAAGCCGCTAGAACTCAGCATCGCGTCGACTGGTTTCCTGCCGATTGTCTACGTCGATTGATTTCCTGTATTTCCATGTGTATCAACGACGAAGGTGATCAGAGATGGTATGGATTTTGACAGTGATCACAACGACTTCTTGTACCAAAAAAAGCAGACAGATGTACGACGCGGCGGTTATTGCGGAAAACCATATATAGGATAAGAAAAGCCCACGCCCAAAGCAGACGAGTTACTCTTCATCCGGTCACCGCAGAATTGGCCCCTTGTCCTTGCTGTAATCCCGCCCGGGCTCGGGACGGGTCGGGTCGGATCGGCAACTCCGATGCATGCATATGCACGTAATGGCCCCTCAAATATAATGCCTTGTTTTTACCAATCACATTGCGACATTCGGCTCAGTATTTTACTTATTTGTGCCGCGCGCGGCCTATGTATGCGCTAGTATTCGGCTGCAGAGCTGTGTGACGAAGCGCTCCGAACACGTCATCAGCCGGGCGGGGCTCGTGGCTGAGCGTAAAGCTGCTCGTTCTGAAGTCAATCTGAGATCGCTGGCTTCACGATATCTGAGCCTTTGCTCCTTCTCTTTCGGCTTCCGCAAAGATCGATGCGCAAGACTTTTCTTCTCGATCAGCTTCATCCCTCCGAGTCCGCGGCCCTCGACCGCATGGTTCTTCGTGCCCGTTACTCCGACCAGGAATTCTACGATATGGGGTAGCTCTCAATCCAGGAGATGATACTGCGGCCAGCGAGCAGCGAGCAGAGATTTCTTTGTATATGGCGTCCACAACCAATACGTCTGGATTTAACGTCTTCCTCTCTTGTCTGATCTCGGCGCCCCGAGCGCACATGATGATTCCAAAATGGACATCTCGGCCGCCGCTTGCGTGATGCGACAAATGAAAAACATAGAACAATTCTTGCGGCGCCTTGTTTTCATCGGACAGCAGGGCCCAGTCCTGGCTCAAACAGGCACTCAGACTCAGACATGATATCTTCCTGGCCACTGGCATCTAGATGGGGATAAATGCTACGGCCAGGGTGGAGAACGCGAAGGGTGTAGAATTTCAAGTGAATGTCGAGCTTCCAGCCACGCTTACTACAGCTGCAATTCGAATTCCGATTCCCGGAAGCGCTCTGGGCATTGGTGCTGGGGTCAGTGCATCTCGTGGCGCGACAGAAGGGACGAGCTCCCGGGGAGCAGATCTTCGCTGTTGAGTATCACATTATCCGTTTTTCAAGGTTCAACGAAATGAAGCCAGAGAGCGCTCGCCTTTGGGACGGGGGCATATGGGAAATGTGCATTGGTACTCGAGACTCTTACCACTTGAGTGGAAGCAGAGTTGTGAAAGCTCAGGCTTGCGAGATTGACCAACTGGCGCTACTAAAGCAGGGCAGTTTTCAGCATTTTAGTTTGACGGCGAGAGTTCCTTTTGTCCGGATGAATCCACGTCTGCAGCCTGCTTTCTGATCATCCACACGGAATGATATGTCTTACTGCTACTGTCCCGTGTCTTGATAACCATGTCCGAAGTCCAACACTACGCTCACCATGCTGATCCAATCTATTCCACTCTGCAGCCCCTAAGGACCATCCTTATGCTCCAAGGTGGATGTAAGGAGCCCAGGCATCGAAGTTATTGAGTTCTTTATCTCGAATATGTATTACTGCAGTTTGCATTGCCTCAGCAACTGCTCGATCTGGAGGAATCTGACCCCAATTTTGCCTCAACGCTCCATAGAAAGCCTTAGCAACCATCACGCAGACATTGTCCTCAGTCACCCACAGGGATACCACCACATGCTGATAACCTGTTACGTGGAAGGCGCTCGCAAGATGGATATTTTCTTCCCGTAGTAACGTGGCCCGAATTTGTGCAGTAGAACAGGCAGAGAGGTAAGCAATCCGTGTTGCTCCCGCACTAGCGGAATCTAAAAGGGCGGACACAGTTGACCTATCGACGAAGTTCTGTCGGTTCTCATTGCCATCTTTTCCCTGAAGGAGAAGATGACGTTGTGGTGGCTCTCTGAAGCCAGACGCCCCATGGCAAGCGAAATGGGCAATTGGATGTTGCTTGATTGTCTCCAGCACCTCCTTCGACGGCGGCTGTCCGAGCTGTTTGACGTCCTGAATCTCCTCTCTGATGGCTTCCTCCTCTCGACACCCCGGAGAGGTTCTTCATTGGGTATTTCTTGCATTGGAGAAAACCGATACTGACAAGTCCGGAAAGCTTTTCATCTTGCCGATTCGAGAGTTTCTTGCATACCGAAGCGCTTTGGTTGTTGGTGTGTATGACGGGATCGCTCTGGTCAAGCGGCTTTGAGATGGATCGCGACTTTGACCGAAAATACCGACTGCGTGAAATGGCAGTGAGCTCGCAAGCCCCATTCCAATCCACTTGATGCAACTAAATGGCCTGGATGGTCTTCAGGGTCTAGGGATTGCGAAGCGGTGAGACAGAGCAGGGCTCCATCCAGGATATCCCCTTCTCTAGGTTCCCAATTCTGGGTTAGTAGGGAATGCTCGTAATCCAAGTACCGGAATTACATCGAAATTCCGATTACGAAATTAGCTTCGGAAGAAAGGCGCTCTCTCTTCTTTGGCTCCGGATAGATTCATGCCATTTTGCAGTCCACTTCCACCAGCAGATAAAATCCCCTGTCACTCTATTTGAGGAAAACAAAATTGAGGAAATTTCGCGCAAAATCCTCCGAGATTTCTTTGCCCTCCTGGATACTCCTTTTTGCATGGAACATCATAATAGCCTCCGCTTCGTTTAGATCTTTTGTATCGCGCCTGGTAGCATGTATGTGATAGTAGAGATTCCCTAGGCCTTGAATGGCCATGATAGCCTAGTAGGAGTCTATTAGAATATCACGTGTTTTTTACAATTCTTTACATATCCATACCGCATGAGGCGGAGAATTAGTGTTAGAATATATAGCATCATAATCCGCACTAGTAATAGTGCGGCGTCGTACTTTCACTGGTCTAACAATGGTAGATATCCTCGACGCTAGAATCTGAACATTGTGTTAGTGATCTTCTCTGATTTCATGGAGGCGGACGAAGATTCCGGCGTCACTTATGTCCATACTCAGGGACTACTCTCTTTGGCACAGAAATTATGGAAAGAGAACGGAAGGAGGAGAACTTACGCCGTGAAGGCTTCAGCCATCTCCGATAATTGTCCAAAGAGGCCTGTGATGTCAACAACCTCGTTGCTCATAACTGAGGAAGCTGGGGACTGGCTCAGTACTTTGCCGTGTTTCTGGGCGCGATGGGACAGTTTTGGTTCGTTGTTGTAGAAATGCTGTATCCTGGTGAGCTCTACGGCCGGAATTTCCGCTGGCAAGCCCGGCTTAACGTGCCATACAGACATACTCTGCCGGGAGGTGGCAAAAGCTAGAAGTTGCCCCCAGGCAGGCCTTAGTTCTCAAACAACTGTTTTGGAGATCCATAGCTCATGCTCTCGATGTGCCTTGCTCGAGGTAAACAAGCTTGGCCTCGGAATTGCACGCAGACGAAATGCTTTGCTCTTCAGGTCGTCAAATCAACCCGCCAGACTGAACATGCGTAACCACACTGCAAATGGTACTTTGTAGGAATCAGCGACGGAGATTTGGAGGACCTCCTTTTGTAAGGGAAAATTGCTCTGGCCACACTCAACAGGGATGGACAGGTAGGTCTGTTATCCACTGGGGTTTATCCCGACGAGCCTGTCTTCTACACTGCCATCTCGCATCTCTGGTCTGACAGCCTTGGAAACGCCGAATAAAACCCGATGCTACGCTACCAGCTACATCACAGCGACAAAAGCACCAACAAACTACGTCTACACCATCGGGATCCCGATGGCGGAAAGTCTATATTCTGGAATGACACTCTGTACTGCCCAACAAAGTTTTCGGATGCTAAAACGACTGGCCATAAGCGGGATGCGGGGGAGTACGAAATTATCGCCAGAGTGTTCGTGCTTTCCGCAGATCTTCAGGTTCTTGATGCTTCAGGGCTCTCTGTTACTGAGCAAGTTTCCTTGGTATCTTAGTCCGCGTGGGCGTTCCCGACTCTGGACCCTGCAGGAGACTACCTTTCCAGCTCGGCTTTTCATACAGTTCAGGGACACCGTCCTAGACTACGGTCTTGCGGGAGATTTCCTCATGGATAATGTATACAACGTCGACCAGGGATGGGTGGGCTACTACACCTTTTCCGGAGATTGGACGCGGGTTTGTGCAGGTGGGTCAGGGCTCCCGGAAATGTCTACTATATCCTTACATCTGGGCGCGGTATTAACGAGTATGTGACCTGCAAGAATGATCCTTTTTTGTCTTGGCTAAACAAGGTACACGAATTTTGTGCTTGGCATAGTTGCCTCACGGAGCAAGACATGTATGTAACCTTGCAGCTGATACGCCATCAGGTGAGACGGAACTGCTCGATCCGACTGACATCCGAATCGGAAAGCAAGGACGTAGATCTTGACAAGAAAGGATGGTTGCTGTCCTATAAAGCCTTGGCTCAGAAGGCTGCAGCGTATCAAATCGAGCCTTTGCCTCGGTCTCCACTTCTTCTACTTGGGGGCCAAAAACAAAACATGCACACATGCCAGGGGTGGTACCATCAAATTTTGCCGTGCTGACATGGCGTTTTAGGCTTCCAGCCACATCCGCTGCTATAACACTTGCTTAGCTCCCTCGTGCCTAAAGGTTCTCACTGCACCTCCTACGCCATGGTTAGGCTTGGCCTGGAAATCACAGGGCTGCTGCTCGCCAGAGTAGTGACAGCCCAAAGTTTCGCCAACACATCGACGGCAGCCACCGGAAACAGCAGCACAGCGCCATGCCCCTACTCTCCATCGGACTGCGCAGCACGTAGCAGTGTCCTGTCGTGCCAGGCGCTCCACACGTCATGGGTCTCGAGCCGGAATTCCTATGTCTGGTCG
Organism: Macrophomina pseudophaseolina; assembly: GCA_022204955.1. Classification (NCBI taxonomy): domain Eukaryota; kingdom Fungi; phylum Ascomycota; class Dothideomycetes; order Botryosphaeriales; family Botryosphaeriaceae; genus Macrophomina; species Macrophomina pseudophaseolina. Next base: position 18,276 of record JAJJID010000524.1, read on the forward strand.
GGCACAACAACGGCATCGGTGCCGACCGCGTACAAGGAAGCCACCTCAGTGTCATTCACCGGAAACTACACCGGCCCACTATCGACCTTCTGTGACGGTGTCCCGCGGGGAGGAAAGGCGCCTGCTATCACGCTAACCTCAACGTACACCTATTACGAATACCTTCCTCGATACTCCATCCCCGAGCCGACGTGCACGTACGACTACAATGCTTGCGCGCTGTTGATATCCGAGTATCGTGACGCGCCGCGGGGGCCGACGGCATCGGAAGCGCCCCAGTATCCGGCTTGCGCTTGGGATACGGAGGAATGCATCAACCCAGCAGGTGCAGTCTGCCCGATACACGCAGGTGAGGTAAAACTCATATACTGGCCGCAGTCCAAGGACCCAAGCAAGCTTTGCGCAAGTAGTACTTCACCACTCCCGGCACCAATAACTCCGGCCCCTAGCGTACCACTACTCACCACCAAAATTGGCAACTATACGCTCACTTCCCCCACCGTATACCTCTCCTTCAAGTCTATCGAGGCTCTGTTGTGTTGGAAAGTTTTTACCGATGTCATCGTCCCCGTAACCAACCTCAACGACCTCTCCAGCATGAGCTTCACATCGCGAGATAATTTCACAACACTTGCAAGCGACTGGCAAGACCACCCGTCCTTCTCGACGATGTCAATCAATTGGGACGACCTCAACCCGCCCGTCCCCATGTTAGCCTACAAGGGACAACAATCCTGCTGGGTGAACTGGGATGACAACCGCGCTCCGGTCGACAGTTGCAGCACCATCTACGACGATTATAACCCGTGGCTAGTCCTACCGACCAACCCCTTGGTATACACGGACATCGACCCGCGCTTCAAGAACTGCACCAGCATCCAGTACTCCAAATACGTCATCGATCCGCCCCTCGCCCTGACGACCGCCGGCCTGCTCGTGCCTGAGCCGTCTTCTCCCGCCCTCACTTCGAAGGCCAGCGTCACCGCCCCTGCGTCTGATCCTGCCAGCCCCGCGCCCGAGCCCGCGCCGCCGACCGTGACGGCTACCACCGCTCGGCCCACGCCGACTATACAGCCCACGACGCATCCAGAAGACTCTGCGGAGGATCCTTCTGATGACGCTCCAGTCGATGCTCCAGCCGGTCATCCAGCAGACCCTGCAGCGACAACCGGAGATAGTGTCCAAGGAGGAGGAGGAGGAGGAGGCCTCGGCCCCATCATATCCCAAATCGCCTCCAGCATCGCCGCAGGCCAGCTCAACGACCCCACAGACAGCCCAGCCGCTCCTTCAGCAAACACCGATCCTTCAGACGACGACCCTACCGCTCCGACACACCCCGCAGCCAACAACGAAAACGACGACGACAACAACAACAACAACGGCGACAACGCGCCGCATCCCGTTGTCACCATCACCCCCGTCGAAGACTCCACCGCCCTGGATCTCGACCAACCCGACGGCAATGGTAGCGGCAACCCCGACGTCGTCGTCATCGCCTCCCCTGCAAACGACCCGGCGAACCCCGGAGCCGTCCTCGTGGTTGCCGGACCCGCCGATGCGTCTGACGCTGCTGCCGCTTCTACCACGATGACGCTCTTGCCCGGCGCCACGGGCTTCGTCCCCGGCGCTGCCTCCGTTGCTGTCGCCGTGCCGAGCACTGGCGGCGCGGTGGTTGTCGGCGGGACGGAGACGTTTCCTGTGCCGTCGGCTGCTGCTGATGCTAGTGCTGCTGCTGTGGTGGGTGGTGGGAGTGATGGGAGTGATGGGAGTGATGGTGGTACTGGGATGGGAGGGCTGGGTGCGGTCATCAGCGGGAGTGATGGCGCGGGTGTGACTGCTGTGCCTGGGACTGCGAATGGAGCTGGGGGAACAAGAGGCGGGAGCGTGGTTGTGGTAGGGGGTGTGACGGTTACGCCTGGCAGCCAGGCGGTGACCGTGCCGGGAGTGGGTGTTGTGAGTGCAGTTAGTGGTGGAAATGGTGGTGTGGTGGTGAATGGCGATTCCACAGCCGTGTTTTCAACGCTTGCGACCGGGGACGGTGGCGGCGAGGGTGGGAGTGGTGGCAGCGCGGCAGTTCTCACGTTGGGCGGAGAAGTTGAGACCGTGTCGTCCGGCTCGGGAGGCCTCGTGGTGGTCGACGGGAAGACTTTGACGGTTGGAGGTGCTGCGGCTACTCGGAGTGATGGGATGGTGGTGAGTGCAGCCACTGGGGCCATGGTAGTGGATGGGACAACGATGCCGTTTGGTAGTGTGCGCCGTTCAACATCTTCAGGTGCTACGGGAGCTGCAGCGACAGGGGCTGCGGATGACAGTTCCTCTACTGTTTCAGGAACTGCAGATGGAGATTCAGCGCTGCCCTCCAATACCAGCTCTCGTGGTGCGGCACCTGCCCTGGGTGATGGTAAGATGTGGATAGTTCTAGCGCTTCTTTTACCGTTGATAATCTTTTAAGATTAAAGAACTGGTAGAGACGGATGTGTTCTCACATGTATCTTAATATCCTATAATTTATGAAACCAAAGTACGTCTCTGTAGTGAGCTTGATATATACTACAAGAGCAAAAGTAGTTCAGCTAGCAGAGATCCTCGTTCGAAATAATCTGTGGAAGCTCTTACTCCCTCGCCTCACAAAACTCCTCTGCTATGTTAAGGGGCAGCTTCGATACGTGCTCTGGGAGACCTAATCGGCGTTAGTAAGTCTTGGGTTGGTGCTCTAAGCCTACTGTGTGAAAGACGAATCCCTCGTAGCCATCCACTTCATCCCCAATCTCTTTGCCCAGAGAGGTCTGAGCGGCATATATTCGGTCTCTAGAATCCCCAGACTGACCACGTAGTCATTCCATTGAAGACGTAGCGCGGATTATTCTTTTAGTCTCCGACTGCGTCTGGGCTTCACCCTACCGACTGTGGTGGCTAGGTTTTGATGCCTGAACCAGGCATACCATTGCAAAGAACTGCACAAGATGACAGGGCGCTTGAAAGCCTCCGTTGTGTTGCTGAGGCTGTGGTAAATGCTGAGATGAGTGCAGGAATGCTTCGGAAGCGGCGGAGAAGCTGAAGACAGCGATATCCATCAAAGCCAGTGTGAAGAATCGATTGCAGGATTTTAGTTTGATACTCCCGAGCTCATGACTCTCGGATTTTGATGAGCAGAGAATGAGTTGGCAGATGCTACTAAAGAGTAACAACAGTGGTGGGGAAGAGACCTCTGGAGATTGCAGTTCTTGGTCGGGACATTGCGGGTACGGTCATAAGGCATGGAGTTCGATAAAAAAAAGATGGCTCATTTTATTATGCGTCAAGTGATGATCTCAACGCCCACTTTATACATCGTTCTTGATGTTTCTAACAGAGCCAGGGAAGTCTATTTAGAGTCTCGTCACACCCATTACTGCCTCTCTGCGGCATCTGCATGGTGAAATCTCCTGCCCAAAGTTCATTAGGCGTTTCACTAGCATCCGCGCTCTCTGAAGCTCGCATTTGTTTAGGAAGAGCCCTAGCTTGGAACCCTCCGCAGCTTTTGTACATTATTTTTGACCAAGCTACGAAGTATTCGCAAGGCGTCTCCGAACTTAACGCCGGGTACTACCAGGGCTGTAGCTGTCTTGTAGCCTCGCTGCGGAGCCTACGTAGAGAACTTTGTAGCTTTAGTACAGGTAGCCTAGCCAACTGCGAGCTTAGCCAGTGTCTAGGAGACCTAGGGTACTAGTTCGTCTCTGCTGCCTAAGAACTTGGCGAGAGGACCGAGATACTTTGTAGGTTTATTATTCTAGTGGGTAGTCGTGTGTCCTTAAGGCTGATTCGTGGCTTAAACTTATTCTTAGAGCGGCCTGGTCGGTAGTTATTCAACGATCGGGTTCGACTGCCCCTCTTCTAGTTGTTTCGACTTGTTATTCCATGCGCTTATGTTGGATTTGGTGGTGATACCATCAATTGAGAATGAGTGGCATGAGGCGTGAGAGGGACGCTCAGGGGAGTCCTCTTATCCGTCCTCTTCCGTGACTAAGCTAAAGTTTATTATACACACACGTGATATTCCAACAGCTTATCTAAGCCATCATCTGCTGCGGTAGCTACTTTATCCCTTATATCTCGAAAGCCTGCTGCTCCCATTTCTCTTGTTATTACTCGGCTGACATGGTTCTGTCTATTTCGATAATCCCCGTGAGTCCTTTTTTCCTTGGGTGCCGTGTGTCCGTGTATGCAGTATGTACATGGGTACCGTGTATTCCCTAGGTTTGAAGTTGAAGCTAATGTCGAGCTCAACATCAGGACAGTCGCTGAAAGGTTTATTCCACTACGTACGCAAGCTAAAACTTAAGAAACGGAGAAAGAAAGAAAGAAAGAGGAAATTAAATATAAGAATAAGATAACGTCACGTGCTTTACCGAGGATTCTTCCGAGGCTTCCTACCTTTCTAGGCTTTAACTATAACAGCGCTATCGCTTAACGATGCGCTTAGACTAGACGTACTATATATATACCGGACCTCCTTTATTAGCTTCTCTTAATTATCCTTTCGCCCATCTTAACTTGTCTCTTATCTCGCGAGGACTTTCTGCCTATGGGCTCTATAGCCCTTGTATCCTAGGGTTCATAGCAGTATAGAAGTCTAATAGATAAGGAAGCCAAACTTTAATTTCTAATTAAGCAGACTTTTTTACTTAAATATTCTTTTCTTCCGAAACCCTCCGGTAAGGTCAAGTGTTTTAGATTTATATAATCCTAAAGTCAGATCGGGAATATGCCTTAAGAATGGGGAGTCATATAAATAGAAACACGAGTTGGCTAAGTACTTAAATACGTAGAAGTTATATCAGTCCCAATGCTTTTCGGTACTTAATTATTAACGCAACAAATATAAGACAGCTTCTTATTCTTCTTTTTGCACTCTATAATACAAGCAACGCTTTTATATGCAACTGCGCCCCATCCTGGCTCCAGAACCAGATTCCACCTTATTGGGTGCACGATTGTCCCGACAATAGCGGGACTCCAGGAATTCCTGAAAGCAAAGTTGGTGCAGGGAACTACGTATGTGAAAAAGGATACGAAAACTGTGGGTCCGGCACTAACAATGGAAAGTCAGTTGTGTAAGTAAATCTTTTATCTACTCTAACCTAAATGCGCTAGATATCTTTAGCCGGCTAGATTTAAACCTTGCTTGTTCGGTGTAGTTTCTACTAAAACGCGGGGGCTAATTTTTTGTGGATCACTCTAGTTTATGGTTCAATAAGAAAACAAATGACTTTTGTTATTCGCTGGCGAGCGAGGTCAGCGGAGTGTGCGCTGATGGAATGCGGAATAATTGTCCGGAGTCTTCCTAAGAACGATGTGGTAGGGGTTAGCTATAACGATGGGCTTCTGTAATGACGGCCTCTTCCACTAGACTTCGTAGTTACCTAGTAGGTCTGTTGGTCGTAAAGGTTTACTTTGAAGGATTAGAGATGGGATAAGGGCTTAAGTAAAGATGGTAGTAACTGGTATATTACGTGATTAACGGGTGTACACTGGTGCAAAATGTTTATTACTTCTAATAGTGTATAATGGCACCTTACCTGTTGGAATATCACGTGTGTGTACAATAAACTTTAGCTTAGTCACGGAAGAGGACGGATAAGAGGACTCCCCTGAGCGTCCCTCTCACGCCTCATGCCACTCATTCTCAATTAATGGTATCACCACCAAATCCAACAGAATACTTTGCGTTACTGCGTCACGGGTTATATTCTTTGGGCATTAAGATTAGTATCTGATCTTTGCCACCTCCTCACCGCTCCCTATCTTTACACGCTTCGGAAAGCAATATCGGTTTCTAATCTTCTCGGTTGTTCAAGCGCTCATTAATGTATATAAGGAAGCGTACCTCCCTCCCTCTCAGGAGACAGGCAGAATCTACTCTCTTTCTGAACTCACTACTCTTTACTGTAAAGTCCAATATGTTGTTAAGTCATTAAGGTAGCGATGGAACAAAATGAGCAGAAGCTCTGACAATTGAACGACCGAGTGTTGTAGGTTATATACATTCAGTTGATTAAGCAGAGACGGTGCAACAGATAGACTGCCTTTGTTTCACTAGGTAGTTATAGGCGCTTCGTATCTTGGCTGTCTGTTGCGACGATTTTGGTTTGCTTCCAATTTAGCACTTCCCCTCCTTCCTCTCTTGCTGTGTCGTAACGATCACTTGCCCTTTAGCGTTATGGCTCATATACTCCAGCATAGGCGACTGTCCTGGTGCTCAGACCAGTCTTCACTACCCACACAGTTAACACACCACAGCAAGGTATCTGGATCTTGCCTTTGCCTGATATCGCGAAGCTTTGAGTAATTCGGCCCGTATAGTGAACGTTGCCAGTCGGGTTCCTCGGTATCGGCCTAGTTTCGTCAACTACCCAATTGGAAATTTTGTAACATAAAAGAGCTACTTACCCCGTCCCAATAAACACCGGATTCTGGAGCTAATTCTCGAAGCGCACGTCTTCGGACACTTGTAATATCATCCTATGCCTGTTTGGCCTGATATTCCGGAATTGAGTCGTCCCAGCTATTCGAGACGATGTAGTGGACTACAGTGTCTCCCCAAGAGGGATTCAAGGAGTTGTTAACGGGCTTGGGCGAAGCTGTCATGGAGCCAGAGACTTTGAAGTTGGACACACCACCCTGCAAAGCCGTCAGCAACTTAACTCTCACATAGAAAACACATA
>JAJJID010000525.1:0-24921 GCA_022204955.1 Macrophomina pseudophaseolina
GATGATGGCTAAGTCGGGGGGGGGGTGTCCTTTAATTCCGGTCAGGATGATATGCCTTAGTCTGATATTTTAGGGTTATGCTATAGAGAAAGCATTTCCTGCGTGCCATCTAGCTAAAGCAATGACACTACTACTATAGTAGGCTCTTTAAGACATATAATTTCGTCAACAAGCCTAGATTGTTTGCCCGATAATCCAACTGCTCGCCAGCTTTACGAGCATCGCCACAACTAGCGCGATATCCTCGACCATACCGAGCCTACGTTCTGACGGCGTCGTCGACTTTACGATCTCGACCGCCTGGTGAGGCAGCGCCTTTTCGTGTGCATTCATGTTGGTGCCCATGAGACCCGGCGCGGCTCTGGTGGCGGTGTGCCCGAACGGGGCCTAGTTTGGTCGACGGTGGCCTTGGTTGCGCAGTACATACTGGAGACTCGCTTTCCCTGTCTGGCTTACGGTGGAACCGAGGTTTATAATGCGACTGGGGCTTTGTAGGTACTGAAGCACCGCATGCGTGGTAAAAACGACGCTGCGGACGTTCAGATCGATGTTGTCTACGAAGCTATCCGGGGCGATTGTTGGAATGGTGGAGTGACGGTTCATTTAGCAATAAAACTAACTTTACTTGACCAACAACAGATGCGTGATAGCAAACATTCCAACACATTCTCGTCAAGTGTTGCGGCGTTTGCAACAGCCGTCCTTGGAGTAGGGATGTCGATCGAGGGCTGATAAGGTGCAGTCCTCAGGAAAGATCTACTCGCAGAAACAACTAGACGCACTACGAAGGGAAATTCAGATCAATTCTATCATTCAAAAGGTGCTCAACTTGCGGGGAGGCTAGCCCATTGCCTTGCCGGTCTTCGGGATCTAGGGAAGCACAGCGCCGCCGAAGGCTGGACCAGAATTGTTCTTTTTGCTTGATTAACAATCAATATTAATTGTGATTGCTTGTATCTCCCTGAGTTTGATATACAGGAATCTTGTTTTCATCAAATATCTAGTCCAAATACCACCAGACTTTGACCTGAATTTGATCTCCTTCCCGCCATCCTGGATCTGCTCCATTTAAAAGCAAATGAAAGTTGCCATTTCGACCTGGAGGAAGCGTAAAATCAGGCGTGCCGTTCCCAGCGCGGTTGTTCCAGGCTTGCATATGGACAGTAGCGGGACTGTTATTATGCACGTTAAAGTGCGGGTATCGGGGGCCTAAGCCGACTTGCCCTGTTGGGTAGTACCATCCTAGATCTCGGAACGTCGCACTGCCAGCCTCGACATTGACTGTGTACCAATCCAAACGCCCGAAGGTGATAGCGCCGTGGAAGCAAGCAGTACTACGGGTGCGATCAGGCCCAATAGTCGCTTTTGAAGCTGAGTTTGGACAAGTCAGGTCATCCGGCCTAAAACTTTGGCTGGTCACGGCTTTAAGCTCCTCAGACTTTGGTCCACCGTTGTTCGAATTGCGCTGCGGGTCTGGGCCGGGATTTGCCGAGGGGAAGGCGCTGGTAAAACCCAGAAGGATAAAGAGGCAGAATAGAATAGAGCGGACAATAGGGGCCATTCTCTATAATCACAAGTCATTTCCCATGCTGGCGAACTTAGAGTTTGAGGTGCAGCCATGCTTTATATAAGGGCGTATTTTTAACACTTACTGTGAGGTTAGAGAGTCTATAAGGTGTTGTCAACAGCTTTAAGAATCTGCTAAGAGTAGTGCTATTGGCATAAAGAATTCCAAGAGGCGTGTGAAGTATTTTATAGATCCGTTGGGAAGTGTGCGGTGATAGCTTGTTTAGTGATGATGGGATGAATTGGCATAGAGTAGCATAGTATTAGACGAGGGAGTTGCTTTTATCCTCTCCTAACTACACTTGGCAGAAGCCTAATACACGTGATTATTTCAATAATATCTAAGTTTTATTATATACTATACTACTTAGAGCTAATACACCTCTCTAGTTATAGTTTAATGCTACTCTTCGTATAGAAGATGAGCGTTGTAACGTATTAATAGCCGGTGCTGCTGGCATATACCTAGTGAGGCCACCAACCCTTGTAATACGTTAAAGAAATTTAGTAACGTTGCTTACATCTCTTTTAGCAGCAAAAATGTTACTCCTTACACAACATTTAGCACGCCGCACGGCCCTTTCCTGCCAGATCTGAACCTGAGAACCTGATAGCGTAACTCATGGGAAGCGTCCCCTCGCACACCCTCAAACGCCCCTGGGCGGACCAGTCGACGCCAGACGGCTATACGAATGCTAGACATACTTTGTTTCTCCTGATTAAAGTTTGCTAAAGTTTCAATCCTTAGCTCCACCCTCTAAGCTTCGTATTCATAGCTGCGCTTAATTAAGCCATCTGTGCGTTTAAAATTTTAAGTTCAACGCTAGTAAGAAAATGTTGCCAGCGGATCTTGAAATAGAGAGGTGCGATTATATTTGGGAGCGTGTCCACCAGGAAGACTAGCATACAACGTACAATGGCAGAGAGACCTCGACTGATTGACAACGTCAAGGCCGTCAGGTCAAGACCCATGCGGCTCCTTATTTTGAGCGCTCCACGGACTGGAACCGAATGTAAGTAACGTTGAACATGCATGGAACCGAACGTTAATCTCCTCAGCGCTCAATTTGGCGCTGGAGCAGCTCGGATACAATGTCTTCTCCTTCGGAAAAATGATGTCTAACTGGCGAGAGACAATTCCTCTATGGACCGAGGCGATTGAGGCTAAATACCTCGGAAAAGGCGAGACCTATGGCCGTGAGGAATTTGACAAGCTTCTTGGTGATTATGATGTGAGTGCTTGCCAGACCTCAGTCGGTCTGCCGCTAATTATGAAGGTCGTAAAATGTCCGCATGCGCTGCTCTTCACAGAGGAGCTCGTAAAGGCATATCCCGAAGCCAGAGCCATCATAACAATCCGAGACTTCGACTCATGGAAGCGATCGATGGACAACACTATATGGCCGCTTCGCCACTCTCTTGGATACCGCCTCCTTTACCGTTTTGATGAGTTTCGCAGAGCCTGGTGGCCGTTCATGTGTCTAGTCATCGACACGGCGTATCCGGGATGGGAGAAGAACAGCAAAGAGATGTACGAGGAGCATCATCGCCACATGCGCAAGATGGTGCCACCTAGCAAACTTCTGGAATTCTCGCCGAAAGACGGATGGAAGCCGTTGTGCACGTACCTCGACGTCCCTGTGCCAGACGTACCGTTCCCGCGAGTTAATGCCTCGCATACTCTTCAACAGCAGGGTCGGGATGCCAGATACGCTCTTTTCAAGAAGGCTGTGGTGAATACCGCCAGAGGTGTGGTGTTGGCGTTGGTTATTGTGACAGCGCTAGGGTTGGCTAAGCAACGTCTTCTTAGATGATGTTAGAACGTTATGTGGATTGGCTTTCTGCGAAGGATAGTCTATTCAGGAGAGGATAAAAGGCCAATCCAAGGCCGCCTCCTTCATCACCATGTCAATCTATACCTTCACCACTGAATAAGGTGTCACATCACTTGTTCCAACAGATGACCTTGAGTCCCGTTATATAGCTCGCGGCGAATTTCTGGATGGGAAAAGAACTAATAACGAAATTCAATGCACATGCGCTCTTGAGACAGCCAACAGCAGCCACTCTGCAAATCTGTAAGAGACAACGGTGTGTAATAAGAGAGATAGACGCGAATGTTACCCTGTTTGTATTGTCCGCTTCTTAAATCCTCTCATGCCGTGTACATTACATCGAGAGTTCCTGTTGCATGAGAAACTTCGCAAGAAGCAGCTGGTGAGCGCAGGTTGCATGGCTGATTGTCCTTCTTGGATATTCCTGTTGAACATTAAAAAGCCGCCTCGCTTCTGCAGACATTATCTTTCCAACAGTCGACCGTTAACATTCCAATTAGACCCAACAATGAACACTACTTACAAGGATTACGTTAAACACATCTGGGTTCTTATCATCTGATAGTGATATACTGCGTTCATCGGCGGAGCGCCAAGAAAATCACAGCTAACAGCTTCTCTAAACCGCCATTAAGCACTATGTTAAAGAGCCAACAGCAGTATCTGTTTTAAGTGTCCCTTGCTTGAAGCAGTATAGGCCACGTACAAGGTAGTATATTTGACTAAACATCTGAGAATGGACGCCATTGCCATAAGTTCAGCAATGTTTATGTGCAATTAAGAGCCAAACAGGCGAGACTGCTCCGAGTGCTTCTTCCCGTTTAATAAACTGATCTGGCTCCAGTTCATTTCTCTCTGAAGTCTTCATGCGAATTGTAGGACGGTACGGCTCGTTTGTTCGTGGGGGACCTCAGCTCCACTGCACTAGGTTCCACGCCGGCTTTCCACATGCGAGGTAATGAATTCTTCGGTCTTCATGCTTATGGCACAAAGATATATATCTATGTACAGGTAAATAACCCTCGCCATCAACGAACACATAGACACCAAAAAGAAACATGACAGACCTATAACCATTAACCACTTACAGCGCGCGTTAAAAACTCCAACCCAGGGAGCACACCTTGCTCCCAAGCCCTCGTTCCTCGCTTAGCCACCAGGTCATGCAGATGTCCGGCTCCACGTACTGCTAGTAATCCGCAGTCGACCCCTTTCATCTTCAACGCCGAAATAAAATCTTCCGCAGATGCGAAAGGGGCGACCTCATCACGGTCGCCGTGGACCACGAATGTGGGAACTCGGTATGTACCCGAGCTCGCTTGAGCCAGGGGACTGATGAACTGTACACGGGTGGAATCGACTCGTGCCGGTGACCGTGAGACCACGGAGTCGATCCCGTGCAGCATGATCTCCAATCCCCGCCCATCCCTGAAGAGCGACAGCACAAGTTCGCAGCGCGCATCCCCCGGGCGCAGCCAGCCCATCTCGCCACCGCCAGGAACGTCATAGCCAGTAATAGGGATTGATCCACTGAGCTGGCGTGCAATTTCAGCAAGCTGCATGTCCCCCATACCAGGTGGTAGTTTCTTCGTCGTCATTGCTTCAGGGCCATCGAGCTCTCCAGGCTCAAAACTAACCGGAGCATAGAAACTCAGTATGGCGGTCGGTGGTGGCATGTGGGCTTTGACGGTAGTCCATGCGGTACTCATAGCAAGGTGCCCACCACTGGACCAACCTATCATGACAACCTTGGATGGGTCCAGCGTGATTCCTCTTACTCCGGCGATGGACGGCAGGGCTGTGCGAGCCCAAGAGACTGCATCGCATACGTCTGTCATCGGACCATCGATGAGGTTGATCTCAGGACAGAGGCGGTAATCGATGCTGACCGGGAGGATGTTGTGTTCGAGAAGAAAAGCTGCTTGATGTGGCCGGATATGCCCGCGGGTGAGAGTAACATGGCCGCCGCCGTGGATCATGAGAGCTGTGTAAGAAGCAAAGGCGTTAGGACTGATGCGGTGGGAGCGTTTCTTGGAATCAGGATGACTTACCAATCGCCATAGGTGCTGAGCTGGAGCACTGCGCCGGGAAGTAGATATCTGCATGGATGGAAGTCGTACCCACTCTCTTATACACGGCAGTCTCGATGGAGAAGACGTCAACGAGGGTTGCCGGCAACCTCGAAACAGGGGAAGTGGGCGGTCCGGCCAGTGCGGGGGCAAAGTTGGCTGCGATCAGTAGCTGCTGCGAGTTGGCCTCCCGCGTGGGACCAGTCGAGTAGGACCATGAGGTAAATCCGGCCTTCTTGAATGATTGCATCCAGTACGAGGCTGGCTGAATCGCATAGGCATTACTGCTGTCCATCCACCAGCCGTCAAGCAGACCGAACACACTGTCGTACCAATTGGCAACGTCCGTAATCTCTGACAGAATGAGCAACCCTCCGTCAGGGCACAGCATCGTCTGCAGCTTTGCACAGACAGCCGTCCTATCTGAGGTAGCATGGACGCAGTTCGTCCCAATAATAATGTCGAAAGAGCTGCCCTGCGTGAATTCCTCCGTCAAGTTCTCGAGATCGAGCACCTTAAACGAGATGAAGCTATACTGTGCAAACTTTGTTTTAGCCTTGCGGACCAGCATTGCCGAAATGTCCGTAAAGACGTATTGCACCCTCAGTTGCTTTATCGCAGCATACTCTGATAATAGTTGAGCGACACGTGCGGTCGTGCCACCACTACCTGCTCCCACCTCCAGGATCCGGATGGGAGCATGGTGGTCGCTTTGCTGAAGCATCATATCGAGGTAATCGACAAGCTGCTCGGTCATGGTCGCCATCATGGGTGAATTTTTGTAGAAGCGGGCTACTGTCTCCTGTGCTGAAGGGCTGCCGAAGAGCAGCGCGACTGGATCAGCCGATCCACAGAGACAAGCCGCCAGATTCGGCCCAGTGAGTCCCATGAGGTCTGCTTCACAAGAGAATGCCGGATATTTTCGAGAAAATTCGGCGCTCAATTCCTCGGCGGTTTTGTCTGGGACCTCGCCTGACGCTCTGGCATATCTCTGTCCGACGCCATCGTCGGCGAACTCAATGATTCCGTGCTGTTCCAGAACTTTCAGCAGCCGAGCTACTACCTTCTGGTGCTTCTTGTTGAAGACCAATGAGGGAAGTAAGTCACCCGGACGCATAGCCTGAAGATGGACATCCATCTGAGCGAAGGCCTCGACGAGGTATGCTACAAGGAGACACTCCTGTTCGGGGTTAACTATGTCCCAGTACTGATCAAAGTCGTGTTCCCGGGCTTTGGTCTCAAACCTTTCCATGCTCTGCGCAAGCAATGTGTGAGCGTTGTGGAGGCCCGCATGAGGAGCAAAAGCTGGTGCTTTCATTTCACCGTAGGATGAGGAGTTGGAAGTCACTGGCGTGTCATAGGCTGAGTGTACCTCCGACACATCGCCACTGTCAGGCGGCATTAGGAGACGCAAAATTTCCTCGACTCTTGAGGCCGTAGATATGCCGGCTTCATCCAGATTCACGCCAAAGCAATGTTCCAGCTCGTGCTTTAGCTCGACGAAGGAAAGCGAATCCGCACCGAGGTCCTGTAGGGTGGCTGATTCCCGGATGTCCTCGATAGGTATACCGGTTGCTTCGTGAACCAGATGAAGGACTGTGCCGTTGGTTGCATTGCTGTGAATCGCCGACAATGCTGAGGTCATCACTGGCTCTTGTTTGTCCACCACTTCAATAGGCTGTGGAGCGCCGGTTGCTGGTGGAACTAGTGGCCCAATTTGAAGCAATGATTGAGCAAGGCTCGCTATTGTGCTGCAAAGAATTTCGGTGGAGTTGATGGTGGTTCCAAACTTGTCGGAGATGTACTCACTGAGCTCAATCGCTGCCAACGAATCGATGCCGAGGTCTGCCATAGTCGCATCATCCTTGATATCCCCGGCGGGAAGGCTGTTGTACGTTGAGACGATCTCTTTCAAAGCCACCAATACAGCCTCTGCCGGTTGAAGCTCCCCGGACTTGGGCGATGCCTTAATGGGCGTCGCTAATTGAGAGCCTTCGAAAGGTGTTGATCGGTTTGGCTGGACATCCCGGTCCTTGATCGGCAGCAGGCGCATATTCGGGGTATTTGTTTTGCCATTGGCTCCTTCGAGGAGTATCTCCAATTTGGCGATCGGCAGCTGAGAGAACTGAACACCAGCGAAAGTACAAACGAGTTGTCCGGAGCCTCTCGCCATGACGAACACGTCACCAACAAATCGTCCTTGTGAGTACCGGGTGAAGGTGGTATAGACGTTGTACTCCCGCACTGCATTGAAGTCGGCTGAGGTCGCGATGGTGGCTGAGTCGAGGCCCGTAGCGACGCAGACACAGTCTTCGTCCACATGAGTGCTGCTATTTATCAGCAGCCCCAGAACTTGGATAAAGGTGTCGAGCGCAACTGTCTCACAGCGCTTCGTAGCGGTGCTCTGGCTGGGCTCTGCAGTGCTAGGCGGCACATTAACGGCTGCAGTCGCCTCATTGGTGGCCATGACAATATTGGATATCCCTCTGAACATATCACTGTAGCGGACTACGCGAGAGAACAGACTGTACGCCCGTGCCGCTGACAGATTGTCCACGTCAGGCCGTGTCTTCAACGTCGACACTCGGTCAGCCACCAGACGCTCAACCAATTGATTCTGATCGCTCTTCTGAGTTCCAATGGTCAGTCTTCCAGTTACGTGCGTCTCAGGCTTTTTCTGTGGGGCCGATGGGTTCATGGACGAAGAGATTGAGAACTGCCATGATCCGGGCAGATCAGATCTCCCGAGACTTAGCGTCGTGTCTTTTGATGTGCCGATACCCAGAGGAGCGCTGTAAGTGATGTTCTCGAACAGGAGGGATTTGCCTTGAAGGTCGTTACCTGCGAGCTGCACGGCCATGGTAGCGCACTCCATATACAGAGAAGCAGGACACAATGGCTGCCCGCGAACCGCGTGGCCTGATACAAGGGAGGTAAATCGTTCGGCGCCGGTATTGACCATGTAGAGTCCGTCCGGGGCCGACAATGAGGACACGAGAAACCTCGGCGCCTCTGACTTGGACTGCACCATGATTGGTGCCTTCTCCGAGTTCTGAGCCTCGCGAATGCGGTCAACAAATGGCAGCCAGAACGATGCGGATCGGTCAAACTGATACGGTGGCAACCACACCTGCCGAGGTAGGGGGATTTCCATGCCTGCGCTGGCCACAAACGCCCAGTACGAAACTGACAGACCCCGGGTCCAAAGAGCAACCGTTGCGGAAGCCAAATCATTCCTGTCTTTGTGAGAGCTGAGCGGTTGGAACACGTGCTTCGTTGGGTCTGCCACAGCATGCTTTGCCATGGCTGTGATCGGCGTATCTGTTCCGGCTTCCAAGAAAAAACATGCGCCGAATTTTTCTTCCACCCGTCGTATTGCATCGGAAAAGTAGACCGGCATTCTCGTGTGATGGACCAGGTAATTCGGCGTTGTGATCGCACCGGGGTTCTCTGTGCAAGTTTCGAGGGGGATTCTCGGAATCTTGAAACTCAGCTTACCGGTCAGTTCTTGCAGTTCTGGCAGTAACGGCTGGGTGAAGCGTGAATGAAAGCCGTGGCTGACATCGAGGCGCGTGCATTTGATTCTGGAGTAGTTTGACGACAACAGCCGCTCCACCTCATCGATGCCAGCAGCGGTCCCCACCAAAACCTGGCTTGATGGCGCATTGTAGCAGGCGACCTCCACTCCCGGCACCATGAGGGCAATCTTCTCCACGGTATTCCGGTCAGCGTGAATTGCCAGCATTGTCCCGCGTTCAGCACCCCACTTAGTTTTCATCAGCATCGCTCGAGTCGTCACAAGCAGGAGGCCGTCTCCGAGAGACAGCGCGCCAGACACGACGAGACCAGTCAGCTCCCCAAAGCTATGGCCAATGATGGCATCCACCTTCAGACCGCTATCAATCCAGGATTTGGCGCATGAGTATTGCAGGGCAAATGTAGCACACTGCAAAACGACTGGGTCTGCAATGGCTTCTTCCTGGAAAATAGCGGGCACGATCGGCGGGAACCCGTGCTGACGGAGTGTTTCGCTGCATTGCTCAATATGATGGCGCAAGAGCGGTTGCGAAGCGTAGAATTGTTTGTTGAGAAGCACGTTTTGCTTGCTTTGGCCAGAGAAGAGGAGGACCACGTGGTGTTCGGGGGCGGGCATCCTCTCAAAGGGTGTGTTCTTTGCTTCGAGGGCAGACACCGCTTCTCCGATGCTACTTGCTGTGGCTGCCCACTGAAATTCGTGCTTCTGCCTGCGCTTACTCAGTGTGAAAGAAAGATCAGCCAAGCTGACAGCAGCCTCGGGCTGCAGAAGGTGCCTCTTCAATGCCGCCAATGTAGCGGTCAAACTTTTCTCGGAATTTGCGCCGACCCTCAGTGGATATGCCGCAGCATAGGTCTGGTGGTTGCTGCCCTGCCTCGCTGGGGGCTGGCAGCAGATCATCGCAGCATTACTTCCGGCAGCACCGTAACTGCTGACCAGTGCTGCCTTGAATTCGTGTTGCCATGGTTGACTAGTTTGTGCGATTGCCAAACGATCCGGCTCTAATGGTGCGAACTTTGGGTTGATTTTGTTGAAGCTGGCTTGCCGTGGTATCACTCTGTGCTTTAGCATTGCCAGGACCTTTAGAAGACCTGCAACACCCGCGGCGGATTCCAGATGCCCAATGTTTCCTTTCAAGGATCCAATGTAGAGGTGGTTGGCCCTCTGAGCGCTACCAAAGACCTTGCGTAGACTTGCGATTTCCACTGGATCTCCGGCCTGGGTACCGGTACCGTGCGCTTCAGCGTACGTAATTTGGTCGGGCCTGAGATTCGACTGGCGCAACACGCTCTGATACAAAGCAACCTGAGCATCCTCGCTGGGCACCGTCAGCGAGGCGGACAATCCACCCTGGTTGGTTGCGACTCCAGAGACGACGCCCATGATGGGGTCCGCATCTTCAAGAGCTTGCTTCAAAGACTTCAGGACAACGAGTCCGACGCCTTCAGATCGGCAGTAACCATCCGCACCGGCGTCAAATGGCTTGCATTGTCCGGTCTCGCTTAGGAATCCCGCCTTGCCAAGATTGAGGAAGTTCTGACACCCTGCTATGATATTGATGCCGCCAGCCAAGGCGATCGGGCATTCGCCTGTTCGCACGGCCCTACAAGCACGGTTGATTGCAACGAGGGAGGAGGAACAGGCAGTATCAATCATCTCGCTCGGCCCTCTCCATCCGAAGTAATGGGATATCCTCCCGCACAGGAAGGCGCGAAAAGTTCCAGTGGAGGTAAAAGCGGTTGGCGGGTGGCATGTCGAGTTCTCCAGATACTCGATGAACGCGGTTGAAATGAAGCAGCCTACAGGGTCACCGGCCTCACGCCTGTGGGTAGCCATGTAACCGCTTGATTCCATGGCCTGGTAAGCGACTTCCAAAAGAATACGTTGCTGGGGGTCCATATGCTGTGCTTCCTTAGGAGATACGTGGAAGAACGTATTGTCGAAAGCATCGACGTTGTCGATGAAGTTGCCGTAGAACTTCTGTTTGTTCATCCTGCCATCGAGGTTGGCCCGAAAGTTTCCCGGAATGTCTATTCTCGACGACGGGACTTCTTGGCATGTGGACTCCCCACGCGCCAGAAGCTCCCACAGCTCTTCTAGAGAGTTGGCTCCTGGTACCCGACATCCTACTCCGATAATAGCAACTGCATCGTCCGGATACTCGTAATTGGCCTGCGGTATTGATTGCGGAAGGGAAGTCTCGACAATGCTTCGCACGTCCAATTTACGGATGCGCAGTCCAGCGGCGTTGAACGGGGCCATGGGAATAACGTCACCGATCCCGAAAGATGCAAAGATATGCGATATCTCATGCGAAGCCTGGAGATCCTTTGCAATCCCTTTCATTACCGTATGCCACTCACAGCGGGCAGCTAGGATTGTTTGCACACAGTCGATGGTCAGTGACTCGTCGCCGACGAGGGCTTGTCCTGTTATGTTTGATCGAAGTGGCACCCTGAGCCTGTCCGCTTTGGGTAGCCGGAAGCCGGGATGGCTCTCACAGAACAGGCCAATCCTGTGAGCAAGTTCCCTATTCTCTGGATTGTGCACCTTGCCACGAAGGTGAATGTCTTGGACGAAGAGGCCCATGGTCTTAGCATGGTCGGAAAGCGCCTTCAGAGTCAGCACCGGCCCCACGATGCTGACGCTTCTTGCGTCTGTATTTGCGGAATGGTACGTCTACCAGGAGCGTCAACTCAAAGACGTATGAGCAACGATGGCGGGTTACTTACTCCTGGGAATTTTGCGAGCAGTTCCTCTAGTTGGCCGGGCCGCTTGATCCTTGCCACAATTGTCGATGGACCGATTATGCTTTCGTCATCGTCACCAAAGTCCGCTGCAACGCCAATGGCGAATGCAATGCGCAGAGCCACACAGGCGTGCTGGATAACCTCATCCTCGTCACCAGCGCATGCAACAGCCACTGCTGGGAGGATGCCGCCGCAGTATCCATGTGCTCCACCCTTCAATCCTGCGATCATCTCGGCGTGCCGCATTCCCTTCACTTCCAGGAATTGGAAGTACTGGCACACTTGCATGACAACCAGCAGCGGAAGGCAAACGGTGCCCGCCATTGCATCTGCAAGAGGTGCCGCATGTCCGTCCACAATCCAGTCGCGAATTGATTTTGTCCAGCGAGGCCCTTGTGGAAGGCCGCCAAACTCTTCAAACTCGGAGACAAGCGTGTTCCAGTCATCACCAAGGCTTTTGAGAACGGAATGAATGGGCTGGAGACGGTGATGCCCGGTAAGGTATAGCCGCAGGCTATCCAAGTAAGGCTTGGGCGTGCCTTTACTCTGAGGGCAGAAGATGGCCGTCGATATCATTTTCGCGTTGGAATCAAGTTGAAGAGAATTAATGGCTCCCCGCTGAGCGCAAAGAAATCGCTACGGAGGAGTGCCTGAAAATGAGTGTGGAAAAGAGTCATCCAAACAGACATTTGCGCACTACTCCGAGGCCCTTATCAAGAGAAAGGCCAACCTACAATGGCATCGACGAGATCCTGAATCTACCGGTAAGTGGATTGGCGACGATAGACGCTGCAGCCAACTCGCCTGGGAAGCTAGTGGGCTGGGGCCCTTCGCCGGCTGAGCGAACACGAGGGCATAAACGCCGCTAGGGCTTAGCATGTGTCGCCTACGACGCCAGCCCATGCACAAGGTTGAAGCGGTGTACCAAGCCCTGAGGTGGTATTTTCGCTTGGCTGGGGTATTCTTGCTTCTTTGGCTGTGACAGTGGCAAAAGCTTCGTCGTTTGAGGTTATACGGTACCGGACCACACGCCTACATTTTGTTAACTTTTAATGCTGCTGACACGTGTGCTAGCACTATCTTACCCACTAGCCAAAAAGCGAATACTTTTTACAATTCCCACCCGCAAAGTTCCGCAACCGCATTTTCTCCTTCCGAAGTGTTTAGTTCCCTAACGGCTTTACTCAGCAACATGTGATGCATCTCTCCAAATACGCTGTCTCCCACTCTAATGCGGGCCACCAATTCTTCTTTGCTCACGAGATACTCTTTGTCAAACGGGAAATTGAGACATTTGAGAGTTCTTTTGAATCCTAAATTATTACTAACTCTCTTGTTTGTTCCTGATGCAGTCTGACTATTTGCGCGTGGTGAGTTTGCGTTGGCGTGATGCTAACTATGGCTAATAATAGGTTACTTTCCCTTGATCTACGACCAACGAGCTTATGAGGGTGTGGACACCGCAGTTGTAAGTAGTTCTTAAGCTAGAATCAAGTAAATGTGACACCTTAGCATCAAGGCACGTCAGAAGACTGGCTTTACGCCAAGTGACATGTGCACTGGCAACAGCGAGCCCTGCGACTTGAAAAAAATCATTTCTGTAGATGAAACCAGGAACGAACGTCTGGCTAGGAGAGTGCAAAAGTCCAAAACGCCTTATACTATTTAGAAAGAGCGCTCTTCGGCCCATTAGAGATGCCCAGGATAAACGCAGCTTGTGGTAGAAGATATACTGGAGGGTTGGGTTTTGCACTCTACTCCCCTGGCCTTTTCTCCATGAATTTATAGTCATCAGGCCTTCTCAGACTGATCTGTGGTATTAATGTCAATGCTAGAAAGAACGCCAGCACTCCCAAGCCTGCCAAGGTGATGAAAATAGCTTTGAATGCGCTCTGGTATCCGGCGATCAAAGCATCATGGATCCCGGTATCGTTGGGGATGGTGTAGGCCTCAAGCATTGCACCTGTTGTGGGAAGGCCTGCTGATGTGAATGAGTGCCGCAGGGAGTTATTGCTATAAATCTGACCATTAGCTCTTGATAAACCGACCTAGCCGACACCGGAGTGACTAACATCATCGTGGCGGTGATAGCTAGCCCGAGGGTTGATCCAAAGTTTCTGATAAAACTGCAACAGATTAGACAAAGGCCTTTTCCAGAGATGAATTGTAACGCACTTGCGAAATGATGTCACCACGGCCATGTCCTTTCTTTCAACGCCTGCCTGCATGGCCACAAGAGATCTGTTGATGTGAATATAGCTGGACATGTGGAGTTGGATAGGAGATTTCTATCGGCGCTTACGATTGCAAAGTCAATCCAGCCCCAATACCTGTTAAAGAGGCATACCCGATACGCGCAGCCAAGTTTGAACTCTTCGCGATAGTGGAGAAGAGCCCAAGGCCGATGGACCACAGCGCCCACCCAAAGCACATATTTTCCTATCAGCATTTAGCCGTAGCCCTGCCCATGAGCATAACTGGGGTCTGGAACCTTGTAACGACCGGTCCAACTTGTGATGGCACCTGAGATGGAGCCACAGAAAGCTTCGAAAATCAGTAGATGCCTCGAGTGAACGCGCGAAAACGGAGGAGGACGTACGCTGGGCAAGTGTAACCGGAAGCAGGAGCAATCCCGCTTCGGCAGCGGAATACCCATAAACAAGTTGGTAGAGGGTTGGAATATAGAACATCTGCACCATGAAAATCCAGCCATGGATGAACATTGTTACGCATGCGCCACAAACAAGTTTGCTTTTGAACATATGCACTGTGGCAGTCAGTTGTGGTGTCGACTTGGAGAATCCAGATTATTTTTTTTACCTGGTATCAGGGGAAGTTTTGCGCCCCTCCATTGCCATAAGATGAAAAAAACCGAGGCAAGTCCGCCAACCGCCAAAGTTGAGACAACCTGCACGGACATCCAAGGATGCTGCCCGCCAGCCCACGTAAAGCCCAACTGATCAAAGTATGCGGATCAGCAATGGGTATTAGGAACAAACCACCCTACTTACCGTAAGTACTATAGAGGCGGCTAGAGCAAGGAATGCTCCGAAGAAGTCGATTGCTTTTAGCTTACTTTGATGGCAAGTCAGAGATGGACCTTAATGACGAAAAGATGGGTCAGACTCACGCTTTCCAACTTCCTTGGACGCGGCGCAGAGGCATAAAAAAGGTAACAGCCAAGACCATGAATGCCGTGAGAGACATATTCAGGCGGAAAATCCAGCGCCTAGCGAGTTTGTAAGAAAGACGCCCTCCACGATCTATCCCGTTGAATTACTGACCACGATTGGGACGATTGTGAAGCCAGAACACCGCCCAGGATCGGGCCTACAGCATTTGCAATTGCCATGGCGGAAGCCTTGAAACGAATTGGATCAGTCCATCTCAAACTGGGGAGGATAAAGCCTTACCAATATCCCTTGGTATTTGCCTCGCTCCCGTAACGGGACCACATCGCTCACAACCATCTGTGACCCAGTAACAAGACCGCCGCCGCCAATACCTGTCAGAGCCCGGAAAAGGATGAGCTGCATGGTAGTTTCCGCCAGCGACGATGCCAGGGAGCCGACGAAGAAGATGGCAATACAGGAAAGTAGCACGACTTTGCGTGAGAAAACATCGCTCAGCCTGCCGTACAACAGCTGAAATCCCGTCGACGTGCTATGTAATGCGATCCGTCAGCCATGCTCAGTATGGAGAAAGGTGAGTCGAATCTTACACAAAGTAAGCGCCGGTGATCCAAGACATGTCGTCTCTGGCGTTCAAAGCCCGACCTACCACGACGTGAGCCGCTGCGAGGCTGGTCTGGTCGAGAAAAGCGCCAAAGTTAACTAGCGCGCAACCAGCGAAGACCTTTAAGTAGGTAAGATACCATTTTTAGACTGGGAAGGTTACTGTGCATACCACAA
The DNA here is from genome assembly GCA_022204955.1 of Macrophomina pseudophaseolina. Classification (NCBI taxonomy): domain Eukaryota; kingdom Fungi; phylum Ascomycota; class Dothideomycetes; order Botryosphaeriales; family Botryosphaeriaceae; genus Macrophomina; species Macrophomina pseudophaseolina. The sequence goes on from JAJJID010000525.1 coordinate 15,667, forward strand.
TGACCCTTCTTTTGGTCAAGTACTTCGTCTGCTCGTTGAAGTGTGGCCGTTTTGGCGAGTGCTTGACTCCCCTTTCGGGGGCCAATGGCACCAGAGCAATAGAGGACTTATCTTCCTCCTGCCTTAGAGTGTCCGTAGTCCAAGCGGTTGCAGGTCTGCTGATGTCTGCGTAAGCTGTTGCGGGGCTTGACCAATCCGCCGGTTGTCTGCTAAATTCCGTTAACTGTAACCACTCCCCCGCTTCCTGGCGTCCGTTGAGAACTTCACTTCTCGACGTTGGGGGATTTTCGGATGACATTTCGCTTGAACTTGGATGACGGTGGCATTCGGATCTAGAATGTAGCGGTAAAGGAATTGGAAACTTATTGTCTTGGTCTTGGTCTTGGTCTAGGTTGAACGCAGGGCTGATGGAAAGTTTATTAGCGCGTGGCTGGGCGTAACCGGTAGTAAGCCTTCCGTGCAAGGATCCCTGCCGCCATCGATTATATTAGTAGCTTTGACTTTTATGCGAAGAAAGCTACCATTTTAGACCATACGTAATTAAAGTTTTAGTAGGTAGGACCGACTAACTTTTGTTGCGCCGCATGTTTTTCGTGGCCTTCAATGACTGGCTACACCGGAGCCCCTATTTCTGCTCTACTTCACGGCTGCATTGCAGTAAAGAAGAAATTTGACGGGTGCAAATTTTTTTTAAAACATCAAACATTCGACGCTCGTGTGCTATCATAACCTCTTACCAACCGTTCTCTCAAGCACTCCCATAACACGGCAAACTCATCCGCGACATGGTCACAAATACGCAAAAGGTCCTTACGGACTTTGGCATGGAAGATCTGTATCCGGCTCCGTTCCCTGAAGATGTTCCCACGGTCAAACTCGAGGTGATTTCGTTGGCAAAGCTGATTGCAAATGACAAGGGCGAGGCCGAGAAAGTTGTGGATATCTTTAAAGAGGCAGGCTTCTTCCAACTGGACCTCACCGATCATCCCGACGGTAGAGAGCTGTTGAAGAGAGCGGTTTCGTGCTGTCGGATAGGAATGGATGTCTTCAAACTGCCTCTAGAACAGAAGAGGCAATATAAGATGAGGGGGCCTGATGCTGTTCTTGATAAAGGGTAAGTTTCCCCCTCTATATACAAACTCCAGTCGGGACTGGCTCACACAGCGTCCAGTTACTTTACGAAGTTTCTCACCGACGACGGTACAGTTCGCTTCAACGAGAACATTAACGTATGATCACGTTCCCCCCCCCCCCGGGAAGGCGACTTCCATCGCTCACGTCCGTTCAGATTCCCGCCGACGAAATGTTCTCGCAGCCCCGCGGCGACCTCGGATTCCCTGAATGGCTCATTCCGCACAGCGAGCTTTTCGCGTCCACCATGGCGTGCGGCAACCGCATCACAGGCCACTTGTTCACCATCCTGGAGCGAGGCCTACAGCTCACAGCAGGCGCGCTTACGTCAGCCCACCAGCTAAACGTGCCTTCCAGCGATTACCTGCGGCTGCTGCACTACGTCGGCCAGAAGCCAGGGCTGGAGGACCAGCTCACGTTCCCAGCGCACAAAGACGCCACCAGTGTCGCCATACTCTTCAACTGGCTGGGCGGCCTACAGATCTCCGCCGATAACGAGGCCGCGTGGCGCGGCGGGCCGGACGCCGTCCCCGAAGAGAGCTGGCGCTGGGTCGAGCCAGTGCCCGGGTGCGCCATCGTCAACCTCGGCGATGCGATGGAAGTGCTGACGAACAAGGTGCTGAAGTCCGGACTGCACCGGGTCGTGCGGGCTCCGGGTAAGCAGGCGGCACATGATCGGTACAGCGTTTTGATCGGGACAAGGCCAAACACTCCGGTCCCAATGACCCCGTTCAAGAGCCCGTGTATTCCGGAGCAGACAACCGACCAGGCTGCCGCGCCGGTGATGACCAGTGATGAGTGGAAGCATTGGAAGCTGCATATGTTCAAGAGCAGGCTCCAGAAGAGGGAGCAGGATAAGACAGTTCTGACACTGGATAAGTAAACTGAAATGTTGAATCTCCGGGCCTTCTGAAAGAAGGGGATTTCTTGTACTCCAGAAATAGGTTGTTCGAATGCCCAACACAAACCACGTGAGTCGGTGGAATCAATCGGATCATTAAAGAAAAGATCAAATCCACTTCTCTAGTAGTGACAGTGAGAGGACGTTTGAAACGCTACAGTGTGCGGACGTGTCAGACATGGCGGCGACATTCCTCGCGTGGATCGTGCATTTGCATCTACTTCTTTAAGAAAGCTCAGCTGCTTATTCAACGCTGTTGAAATGTCCAAACAGCCTGTCCGGATCATACTTCGCTACCAAGCTCGTTAGCTTGGGCAACTTCCTCTCGCCATACACTGCCGAAGGATCCTCGTCTCCATGTGCAAAATTGACATATACATCCAATTCCGCACTTGGAGAACCAGAAGCACTAGCTAATATTGTTCGAATCCCCCTACCCATATCGTCAGCCTGGTCACTGGTCGATTGGTCTTTGGCTTTGATATCGAAGTAACTAAACGTTGCGTCAGTTTAGGCTTCTGCTTCACTAAGTAAGACAGCCAAAAGCAAGTTTCTACTCACAAGAAAGCCCTAGCATCCCTATGTGCGTACGCCGTGTTGTCGTCGGGAACTGCGGTGATGCCGCCCACGCCATTCATGGTCAGTGTGAGGCCGCTGTCGTCCAGCGTCCCATTTCCGGCGAGCACTCGGCTATCGTGGTAGTCGAATGCCCGACCGAATGCAGCCGTGTCAAAGGCGTACAGATTACCGCTCCACACACTGTGCGAGCGACCGGTTGTGCATGCCTTACTATCTGAGCCAAACCGTGCCACCTTTAGCGAGGAAGACCAGGAAACGGTGGAGATATTCTGTGCGTATGGCTCGAGCTCGAGAAATGGCTGCAGCAGGCGCATGCCGTCTTCGCGTGGGCCTGCAAAAATGGCGTTAAGCAGCAGACAGGTGCCGCCGCACCCTTCGGCGTCGTATTTCCAGGATAAAGTCAATGCCAGCTCGTCGGGCTGCGCGTGCGCGAACGACTCGAGGATTTGGAACACGCTGCGATTGGCGGCGGGTGCGAAACGCATGTCAGCATTGAGGACCATGCCGCCGTTTGTAGCGTCGTAGACGCGGAAGGTCGACGACGTGACGATGCCCAAGTTATGCCCGGCGCCTCGAACGCCCCAGAAGATGTCGGGATTCTCCGTCGCCGAAACTGTTAGGATCTCACCCGTGCCAACCACCATCCGGACGGACTCGAGCGAGTCGAGCATCAGCCCGTACTTGCCGTTGAGCGCCCCGATACCGCCGCCCATGGCTGCACTAGTCATACCAACACAGGAACAGCTTCCTACAGGCGTCTCTTTCCCGGCGCGTTGCAGAGGCTCCATCACATCGCGGAAGCGCACGGCGCCGCCGATTGTCATAAGGTTCCGGTCCGCCGAGACATTGACGCTGGAGAAGTGGCTGAGGTCGACGAGTATGCCATCTCGGACGGAGTTCAAGGTGGTGCTTCCGCCGTGGCCGCCACCGATTGCGAGGATGGACACATTGTTCTGCCTTGAGTAATTGACCTGTGCAGAACTAATTATTGGATATCCAGCTGCGAGCCTCCGTGAACCCGTGGCTTACAATTTTCTGGACGTCAGTCTCATCGTTCGGTTTTATGGCCAGCGCGAATGATGGCTTTGGGTACGTGTTCCATCTTTCCACGACATTCTCGCTATAGTCTGGCGTACTAGGCACGAAAACCTGGGACCCTGGGGATAACGAGGATTGGAAATAGCTGGCTGCTTGATCGCATTGGCCGTATGCCAAATGCAAAAGAGAAAGAAATGCGAGTGAGAACAGCATGGTACTTGGAAGTTCGCAATGAATGTCATGGAGAATCGAAGACGTTGCTGCAATCTTTATCGGTAATTTCGAGCCACATTGTCGCCGTAGGCTTGGACGCTATGGTCGACTGTGAGGTGGCAATGAGGCTCAAGCGCCTTGGCTTGACGGTAGTAGTCATGAAACGGCCCTTCCGGGATCATCAGACGCTATAGTTGGAATTTTGAGTGTGCTCCAGCTAGAGAAATAGCCTTTTGAGAAGGTTTGCCCACTTTAGCACTGGCCTATGTAGGTTTTTGCCGGATTGGTTTGCATGTCCCGTATCGGATCTAGACGCAGAACTACTGTACGTCCGAAAGCGCACAGGCCTGACACTAAAGTTTCGGATAAACCTGAACCGCATCTGCATTACCTTGAACTACGGTCGGAGCTAAACCTTTCATTGGTGTACTTCAACAACAAGGAGTCAAGTAGCCCATGCGAGGCTATTTTAGCGAATCATATGTCGCCATGTTTCTGGCACGGTGCATCCCAGCCCCTCGTGAACAAATCCGTATAAATAATAATATGGCTCTAGCCACTGTAAATTGGTGTCTCGTATCAATTTTGCAAGCAGTTGATTTTGCAAGTGTGGATCTCTTCATTGTCTAAACTTTCTTTTTTTTTCTTTCTTTTTTTGTTTTTACCTCGGCCCTATACGTGAATGCACGTTTATTTGCATCGTGCTAATCCGGTTTTGTTCCGCTTTACCGAACCAATATCTATCATGGACTGCAACTGGCTCGGACGCGTCGGAAGAGATAATTGAAATCTACCATCAAACAAAGACGAAGCAGTCGTCACAAAATCTGAGACGAACCTGAGGTGGCCAGCTACCGCGGGCTCAGGAACCCCTGTCGCTAAGTTGAACCAGGAGTGGCTTTGCCTCCACAACCAAGAACGACCGCTTGTCCATCCAGTCCACCGGCGTCTTTGCGTCGAGACGTAGCTCAAAGCTCCAGCAGATTCGAGCCAGGAGGACTCGAGCTTCCGCAAGAACCACTCTGGTTGACGCGCATTAGCTCAAAGCAAGCCGAGGGCGCAGAAAGAAAACTAGAATGACTCACTTATACCCAATACAGTGGCGCGATCCCATGGAAAAGGGGCGGAATGAGTCTTTGTTATCAGCCTCGAAGCGAGTGTCGTGGTACGGGTGCTCGGAGCTGAGGAAACGCTCGGGATGGAATCCGTTCGGATCAATCCAGTGCAAACGGCTTCTCTGGACGGCGTGAATTGCCATGCCGATGACTGCCTTGCCGGGAATCCAGCGCCCAGCGACCACGTGCCCCTGCGGTGGAACGACACGCGCCAGCTGCGTCGGAGCTGGGTGCTCGAGGCGCAGCGTTTCCAGAATGACAGCCCGAAGGTAGGGTAGCCCCTTGGTTGAGGAAACGGTGATTTCTTCCTCTGCGGTGAAGCTGCTGCGGACTTCCTGCATGAGGCGGTGGAGAGTGCGGGGATTGCTAAGGAGCTGGTAGGTCGCCGTGGAGAGCATGATGGTTGGCAATTGGCAACCGGCGATGATGAAGCCAAGGGAGTTGGAGTTTAGCTCCTTCCGTGTGATGGTGTCTGGGCCGATTTTACCGATGCAGGGAGTCATGAAGTCGAAGCGCTCTTTCCCCAAATCTCCCATCTCAAGCCGTTTGTTGACATTCGCATTTGTCAATGCCCAGTTCCTCGCGCGGTTCTTTGCCGTTACCCGGAGGAAGAGCATGCCAAAGAGGACTTCAAATGGGTGGAAGTGGTTAAGGCAGTTACGAATGCTGCCAAACTTGGCCCCTAGGAAGAAGCCCTGGATCCAGTTGTGCTCGTTGTTGTCCTCGATACCGTGGAAGCTCTCTCCAAAGGCAAGGTCGGCAATGATATCTAGGGCGACGTAGCCGAAGTATTTGGCAATGTCAAGGCTCTTACCCTTGGCGTGTGCCGTCTCTCTGCGGAGGCGGTGGATAAAGAGGTCCGCATACGACTCGATGATCGAGGCTTGCTGAGAGAGCGCTTTCTCAGTAAACGCGGGAGTGAATGTCTTGCGAAGACGTCGGTGTTCGGCTCCTTGTGCAGTAAACAGCGAATGTGCTCCATTGAGGGGTGGAAGAAGGCTGTAGGGATCTTTTGTAAGCGAGTATCTGGGTTTGTAAATGTCGCTCCATGCCTCTGCTGAGACTGTGGAAAGTTCATCTGGGGCAATTCGGACAATAGGGCCGTATCGAGCGTGGAGGTGTTGCATCCACGTGTGCGTCGTGCCGGAGAAGGTCTTCGCAGCAAGCGGCAGACGAGAAAATGCTGCGCATGTTGGTCCTGGGAATGCAGCAAGAGGGTGAAAATAAAGGCAGTAGATAGATGTGGCCAAATAGGACTGAACGAATGTGTCAGTGGTCTTCCCGGTGGTCCTGTCAAAGATACTTACAATAGTAAGGGCCAACGCGGCAAAGGCGCAAGCTTGTACCAGAGTAGGTGCTTGCATTCCTGAAGGAATTTGCAAAGGGAGGTTCATTTTGCAAAGCAACGAGTTTGAGAAGTCACGCGGTTTTGAAAAGGATGCACTTTGCTAAGGAATCAGTAGGATCAAGAGCACCTGGAACTTTGAGATCAGAAGATGTTACGCATTTATAGCTAGTCGGAATAGCACTCTTACCAACGGCGCATTACAACAGCTAATAAAGTAAACTTGGGATGGGCCACACGCTTAAGTTTAGTCAAACGCACTTGCCACCGCCCAGGGCCGGGAAACTTCACCCAAGGGCAGGGATCTTTTGTTCGGTTCAAATACATTGCGTCAAGAGCGAAAGAATTCAAAGTTGACATCCAACTCATATTTCGTCTTTATAGCACATTTCCAGGTTCAACGTAAGCTTGCAAAATTCCCCGTGAAGAAGCCACAGTAAGCAAAAATATTTTCCTACTGGAGCGCTTAGTGGGGTTTCCGGGCCGGCTTTAACTTTCGGCTGGCAGGTAGGTAAGCCGAACGGTCAACAATAACGCGGCACTGTTACATTGGCTTGTAAATCCAGTTTTGCCGCAGTTTGCTTAGAACAACCTCGTTCTGCGCCTTGCTCGAGCACTTCCTTCGGCGGATTCTACTTAGGATCGTTTGCTGGCCAGTTGCGAGGTCGCGCGTCGCGTCCACCGTCGGGAGGCCGCCGAACACGATTAATAACTGTCACGATGCACCACGTCTACAAAACCTTGCGAATAGAACCAGACTCAAAGGCGGCAGAAAAGCCGGCAGACTGCGCTGATGGCTTGCAATTATCCGACGGAGAGAATAGTTTATTACCAACACCACGTTAAGGTGGCAACAAAGGCTCCTCGAGTTAACAGTAACATATTTGAGGCGGTCCAGGTGTCCGCCAGAGAGCACCTTTACAAGCAACTGTCGATTTAAAGCTTGTATGAATGTCCATTCGAGCCTACCAGGATGCGGGCATACCAGGACTACCGGATTTGTAGGAGCACGACTCGTTCCACACTTTCCGTTCATCTGCTTGGCTGGCTGGCCTACCTAGTCGGCGGAATAAAGACTTCGGGGTTTCGGCTGCTGAGCTGTTGGAAAGCGTCTAATTGACAGCCCAGTACAACTGATGAAGACAGGTTGGCATATCTAGTAGAGGGAAGCCCTACGGGCTCCTCTTATACCTATTCTACGTACTAGGGTAAAACAGTAGTATAACTAGCTTGCTTTCCATAACGGGTTTTAATGAATCCACAACGCGTAGGGATCCTCAAACAGAACTAACTTTGATATTCCAACATGAGCCTACCAGGGATAGAGGGAGTGCGATGGATATGTTCATACGCAACAGCAGCACCATAGACGGTTATGAAGAGATGATTGCAGCAGTGCAGTATCGAATTGTAAGGCGCGAATGATGCCGATTCAAATGTCGATGAGGAAGAAGATGTAGTTGAGCAATCAGAGGGGACACTGGTCATGCCGACCAGTTCGGAGACAAGATATCCAAGAAAATAAATTAGCAAGAGCCAAATAAGTGCAAATCTGCTAACTAATAGGCTATAGACGCATCTTAAAACTTGTTTTAGACGCCGGACTGCCCGGCACTTGCAGCCATAGATAAACCACACTTTTCTCCGGAGCAACATATCCTATCTCTCCGGGGCATATTCTCGCGAGTGATGCAATTCCATCAAATGCGTACCTAGAAGTAATAGCGTCGCTGGAAATATAATGCTAATGCGGTTGCAATGCGGTTCGTTAACTGGAAATCGAGTGCGAAATCTAGTGTAAAACCAGAAAGTATATCTGCATCAACCGAGTTTTCAATAAATGCTCTCAAGGGACGTGAAGAGAGCATTACTTCAGTCTCCCGATCAAAGTGGGAGCGACTTATCAGATACCCCCGGAACATGGGTCGCATTCGGGGTCAAATGGCGTCGGTTGCGGAACGAAGCGTAGCGTGTTCAGGCGTAAAAAGGTGCTCAATATTGATTCTCGCCGTAGGAAAACTTTTCTAAATTCCTAAGGCTGACTATGGCCTCCATTTTACTTTCACTCTCTTTCTTTGCCTGGCGTACTGGCTTGTTCCGACGCCGGGATCTGCACTTGCTCTATGGCTGGTCCTGCACCAGCCCCCTCCCGTTTTCCACCGCTCTCACTTTTCATTGCCATTCGAAATACTATTTATTTTATTAGTATTCCATGGCCTCTACATCTTCTTATAATATCGTATAATTACTCCGCTTGGTGTACTCTTGCTGACTACTTCCGCGACTTCCCCGTTTTGTAAGTCCATGTATAGTCTACCAGAACGCAACGGGCTGAGAATACAGCCCATTTCTTCTTTGCCTCTTTCTATTCGCCTTCTGCCATTTTCTTTGGTCAGCGGTATGATGTGGGGTTGCGCGAGGAGATTTGGGCTGATCTTTGATGTACATATGAGCGTGAGGTGCACCGCTCCGCAATCACCTTCATTCCATATCCTGCCTATTCCTAGTTAGACTTCTATATGTGGCATGCTAGTCGGATGAACCTTAGTAAATTTGAGGTACATGTAAGTGGAGTTAGATCCGACCAGAGATTACCTGCCGTTATCGTCACCAAATAGAGGATAAATTGGTAAGGACGTATTACAACAAAACCCTTATGCCTTTCCTACTGGTCTTCTTTCTTATTGTCTACTTTTTCGCCTCTTCTCTTCTTCTCAAAACAAAGTAAGAAAACGCCCCCGCAATCCGCAACACCCTAATGGACTGTTAGAAATTATGCAAAAATAATTCCAATCTCGAAGGCACTCTCAACACCGCGTGGAGTATTCGAAACAATATCTGCAAAAAGCGGTCTTTTCCTACAGTTATCACATATACCTTTACAAGGATACAAAAAATCCGCACAGTAGTCACGCATTAGACTTTTGACTTAG
>JAJJID010000526.1:0-24792 GCA_022204955.1 Macrophomina pseudophaseolina
TAATATAGACTTATTAGAGATAATAAGCCTAACGCGCACCGCGCCCTAACCTATTACGTAATTACTACTTATTATTCTAATTCTTTACCCTTCTCTTGTCCTTTAAGATAAACCTACCATTACCCGACCCTGCTAGGTGATTTTAAAGCCTAGTAGAAAAGGCCGCTATTATACTTTAACCACTATCCTTGCAAGAGAAGGTAGTCCCGAGGAGAGAAACGACTAACGAAAGGTAGTATTACCTAATACTTAACGCTAACTAAGCAATATAATAAACGATGTTAATATAAATAACAACAGTCCCCTATAGCTAACCATGGCCGACCTTTTTTAGGTTATCTAAGATATGTAGGGCTAGATCGGCGAGCTACACAGATAACTTTAGAAGTAGATTAACGAGAACACCTAGCTCTATTAATAAGTAAATAAGCTCCGCAACTAAGCTATTTCTACTCCGGTACTAGCTCCTATTACGACTCTACTAACGGACCTTATGTCTAGAAACAAGTCGCTAGCCCGAGTTAAAGAAACTACTATAAAGACAGCTAAACTCGATCTCTTCTACGGTAACCGAAAAAAGCTCTAAACCTTTCTATCTTAACTTAATCTTTACTTCTTCTTCAACTCTCGCGAATTTAAAAGTAAGAATCGAAAGGTTATATTCGCTACTACGTATCTACGCGATACCGCGGCCTAGTGGTTCGAATCCTATCTTAGGGACCGTATAAGCAAGGAGCTAAGCCAATAGAAGGAAGATACTAGTAAGATCTTCGCTAGCTATAAATACTTTATTAACTAAATTAAACAGAGCTTCGGCGATCTAGATAAAGTATATAAGGTACGCCGAGCTATTATAAATATCTAATAGAAAACCTTAGTAGCTAAGTATACTACTAAGTTCTAGAAGGCCGCGGCCTATCTCGACGACTAGTCGGACCGCGCCTTTATAGATTACTACTACTAAGGACTTAAAGAAAAAGTTAAGAATTAACTTATAACCTAGGACGACCCTAAAACGCTAGACGAACTTATTAAGTTAGTAATTAAGTACGATAACTACCTCTTCGAGCGATAGACGGAGCGCTATAAAGGAAATAACTACGGAGCTAATACTTCGCGCCCTACACGCCCTAAATATACTTAAGAAGGAGGCGACGCTATAGAATTAGATACTACTTAACGAAACGATAAGGACTATAAATAATGACCCCGACGTTAGTAGACGAAGTAAGAAATAGAATGCTTTAACTAAGGACTTTATATCTACTACGTAGATAAGTAGAACCCCTAATACCGCTATCTATAATAAAATAAACCCGGTAAGACTACCGCTAGCGCTATCTAGAAAGAAGAAGAACCCCGCTCTGTATCTACTATAAGTAAGGAAGTTAACTATACGGCTATAAGCTAGACCGCCTACTTTAACGATAACTATACTACTTACTAGAGCGATAAGTAAGCTACTGAATAGTACTCCTTCGAACCTCGATAGTTAAACCTAGCCACATATAATAAGGAAATACTAGAAATCGAAGACCTTATTAATAATTTTCCCCTAGACTAAGAACTCGTTAATAGTAGCATAGGAGAATTTTATAAGAGTATAACCGAAAGTAAGAATAGCGTATAGTTAGGGAATACCCTAATGCTATCCGATAAGTAGAATACCCTCGCCGAACTAGAAGTTCTAACCGAGAGATACGGTATTAGCAGCTACCTATAGAATAAATAGAGTAACCGTACCTAGACGATATAGATTCTATATTAAGAAAGCCTCGCTCTAACGGTTATCTAGGAATAGCGCTAAGACACGCTTTAGAAAACTCGGATCGAATAAGATAGAAAAAGATATAAACTTCTAGTAACTATAAACACGACGCTTCTTATATGCTACTACTAAGAAATCTCTATACGTGAATAAGCGAACTATAACTTTCTTTAAGAACTCGCGAGAATTCTCTACTAGTACGAAATGGTAACTATTTAGAACTATATACTATAGTAAATCCCCGACGAGAAACTTAACTGTCCGACCTTTAGATACTAAGTATGAAAGGACCGGGTCTATTAGCGAAGATAGCTAAATAATGGCAACTAAACCCGTTAGAAGCAAGCACACCTATAAGTTAATAAATAGAAAGATTATATACATAATAAAATCTATAGCTAATCTAGGTTAAAAAACTAGACGGCTCCCCTATTTAGGGACCCTAGAAGGGGCCGTTAGATAGGTCCCTTAACTAGGTTTTACGCACACTGAATAGTATACATACCTTAGAAAGAGTTTTTAAAATACTAGTAACTATCTACGGACGAACCGCAATAGCTATACTCGATAGCGAAGTAGAAGGCAACTTTATTAGCTATATCTTTACTACCTAAAATAATATTAGACTTACGGGAAAAGACTACCCCTACTTGCTAAAAACGGTAGATAAGTCCGCCGCCTCTTATAATAAAGGGTAGATTCGGGTCGAAATAGAACCCGCAAAGCTTACTATTAGAAAACACGTAGAGAAAATTATACTTAATATAACCTCTATACTAGAATATAATATTATTCTAGAAATCCTATAGTTTAAAACCCACGAGCCGTATATTTAATAAAAGAAAAGAATAGTTACCTTTCTAAATAAGGAATATATTAGACACCTAGTAAATGCTAGAAGAATACTAACGGTTAAAAAAGACCCCGTAGATATCTAGGAAATCTTAATAGATGCATTAAAGCGAATAAGAAACCGAAGAGAAAAGGCATATATAATCTTTATTAAAATAAGCCTAGAATACGAGTAGAAAATCCTAGCTCGTATAACATAAGGCCTCCACTAGGAGAATAATAACGTCCTAAAGCCAGTCGGAGAAGACTATCCCCAGAGGATTTATAGAAGATATAACCCATTCACGCATAAGTAGATAGATATTATTAAACAAGGTATTTTAGCAGCCGAGGTTAATGTAGACCTTAACGGAATTATAAGGCCTACTCTAAATAAATTAGCACCTATACCGGAATTAAAAACCGTCCTATAACAGTTCTAGGACATACTAAGAATATTCTAGAAAAGAGGTAAAGAACAGCTACTAGAGTATTAGCTATAGAATTATAAGATACCCCTGCTTTTAGAAGCGTAGCTAGTATTTAAGCCTATATACTTCTTATCTAAGAAAGAGGCTAAAGCGCTACGGAAATACATTAATAAGAACCTAGAACGAGGTTATATCCGTCTATTATTATTACTAGCCGGATACTCGATCCTATTCGTACTAAAGAAAAATAGTAAGCTCTACCTCTACATCGACTACTAATAGCTAAACGATATTATAATAAAAAATCATTACCTACTACCTCGCATCGACGAACTATAGGATAAACTTAGACGCGCTAAGTACTTTATAAAGTTAGATCTCTAAGAAGGCTACTACCTAGTCTATATTAAGAAAGATAAAGAATAGAAAACGGCGTTCTAAACTAGATTCGGCTACTACGAGTATACGGTAATACCCTTCGAATTTACTAACGTATCGGCTATCTTCTAGAGCCTAGTTAACAACACGCTACGTCCGTATTTAGATATATTCGCTTTGACTTACCTAGACGATATCCTAATCTACTCGGAAACGCTCGAAGAATATACCAAGCATATAAAAAAAGTTCTAAAGGCCTTAGACGAGTAAAACCTCTAAGTTGCCCCAGAAAAAAGCGAGTAGTATACCTAGAAGACTAAGTACCTAGGGTTTATTATTATCCTAGGATATATTAGTATAGACGATAAGAAACTAGACGTAATAAAAGATTAGCCCACGCTAAGAATCGTTAAAGAAGTATAATCCTTTCTTAGATTTACTAACTTTTATTAGAAGTTTATCCTAAACTATATGAAGGTGTTAATACCTCTTATAGACTTAACTAAGAAAGAACACGGGTTCGTATAAAAAAAAAGATAATAAATAGCCTTCGACTTACTAAAGTATATATTTATAGAAGTACCGGTCCTAGGTATCTATAACCCGGACCTACCTATTACGGTCGAGACTAACGCCTCCGACTACACTATTAGAGTAGTCCTTAGCTAGCTAGACGAGTAAGGTAGACTACACCCTATTACCTTCTATTCGAGGAAAATAATAGGCCCCGAAAAGAATTATAATATTTACGATAAAAAACTCCTAGCTATTATTACGGCCTTTAAAGAATAGAGATACTACTTAGAAGAGGCTAAATACTAAATTATAGTATATTATAACTATAAGAACCTATCGCACTTTACTACTACTAAGGAACTAAACCGATAATAGGTTAGGTAGGCTAAAGAACTAGTATTATATAATATAAAGATTACCTATAGAAAGAGATCTAAAAACGCTCGCGTAGATATGCTAAGTAGACGAGCTAACTATATCGAGAAAAAGCTAGGTCCATAACCTACGATACTTAATATATAGAAAGACAGGTCTTTTATACCCGCTAGCCGTAGCCGCTAGATTACTACTATTTATAGTATTAAATAAATATAGTTTAAGGAAAGACTAAACGACTCGCTTACCCTAGTCTAACGACTAGCCCTAGCGATATGCCTCGAAGGCAACGAATAGAAGTATAAGATTTAAGAAGCCTACATAGATAACGTAACAGCTTAAGAAATCGGAGAACTCGAAAATAATCCCCGAGTAACTAAAAACATAGATAGTATAATTCTATTTCTAGAATTAGTCTACGTTCTAGTTAAACTATGGGAAGAACTCGTAAAAGATATACATAAAGCCCTAGTATATAGTTATTAAGAAATAGATAAGATAATAGAATAAATTACGAGAAGCTACTACTTCCTAGGGCTTAGAAGAACTATCTAACGGGTAGTCTCGCAATATAACCTCTATATTAGAAGTAAGGCTGCGAGACACGCGCCCTACGAATAGCTTTAGCTACTACCGGCACCGAAGCATCCTTAGTAATCTATCTTACTAGACTTTATTACGGACCTACCTAAGTTAAGAAAACCGCTTACTAAAGTTAAGTATAACTTAATCCTAGTTATTATTAATAGAATAATAAAATACGTCTACTACTTACTATTTCTTAAATCGGTAGATATAGAAGAACTCACCTATATATTTCTTAGAATAATTTTCGGCAACTACGAATTACTAGAAGAACTTATATTAGATAGAAATCAATTATTTATATTCTAATTCTAGTAATCGCTTACTTAATAGCTTAGCACTAGACATAAGCTCTCTATAACAGCACACCTATAAATAGATAGCTAGACGAAATAAATAAACTAGATACTAGAGTAATATCTACGCTACTACCTTAACTATATATAGAATAATTAGGTTAAGCTACTTCCGCTCGCTTAGTTCGCCTATAATAGCTTGAAAGTGTTAGCTATACAAGAATTACCATTCTATACTAACTATAGGTACGAACTAATGGCCTATAGATACCCGATACTAAGCGAGTTATTAGCCTAGAAAGGAATTCTTAAAGCGGGCCAGCTAAAGACACTCTATAAATAAATATACCTAGATCTAGAATTTGTAGCCCTATAAATAGGTAAATACTATAATAGACGGCACTAGAAGGTACTAAAGCTAAAAAAAGAGAATAAAGTTTATCTTCTTAGTAAAAACTTTAAATAAAAAAAGAACGACCGACTAAGTAAAAAATTAGACTTTAAAAAGATTAGCCCCTTTAAAATTAAGAAATAAATTAGAAAGGTTAATTTCCGCCTTAAATTACTTAATACTATACGAATATACCTAGTATTCTACGTCGCCCTACTTAAGCCGGTACCTTAAGACGCCGCGCTAATATACTATATAGAGAAAATAATATCTGAAAACCTAAACGCTAATAAAAGTAGAGAGTAGAATATAGAATAAGTTCTAGATAGCGGCTATATTAATGATTAGTTCCGATACCTCCTTAAATAGGAGGGAGATTAGAATAATACCTAGGAACTACTAGAACTCTACGACTATTAAGAACTTATTAATAAGTTCTATCGCCGAAACCTAGATCGACTAATACCGCCGACTCGTCGTATATAAAGAACCCGAAGTTAAAATTAATAAACGAAGACAACCGCACTTAATTAACTAACCCGGAACCCTTAGGTGGCGTAGAACCCGAATTAACGCTAGGAGACCTAATAGACCGGGACGACTCTATAGTGTTATTAGCTAAGGCATCGCCACGTAAACGCTTTAACGATCGCCTCTTCTTAGTATTCTTAGGGTTAATAAGATCCCTAGCCTTACGGGCCGCCTCTAAACAATTAAGCTCTTCTAACTCCTTTACGGTAGAAGTCTTCTTTATAATTATTAGGCTCCTACGCTTCTTTAAAAGCTTCTTCTGTTTCCGCGCCCGATCTAGACGCGCTATCGTAGTCTAAGCAGCCTTTAAAGCCTCTACTTTATCCTACTCCGCCTTATCTAAAGCCCGTCGTATATATAGAACTAAGAAAATTAGTAAGATAAGAAATAAAGAGGTAAGGAACTTATAATCCGAATAATCTAATCTAGTAATATTATAAGCGGACTTACCCTTACGTATACACTCTCCGTAACGAGAATAAGACCTATCTATCTGATAAATAATAAAAGATAGATCGCCCTTCTCGTTACTAAAATTTAATAATAAATAAGAAGAATAAGAAAGAGGTATATCCTCGCCGAAAAGATTAATCTCGTTACCTAAATCCACACGCTTAGTACGTTAGTTATTACGCTTCCGCTTACAGAAGTCGGTTGATATAGTAAAAGACTTATAAAAGAAAAAAATAAGAAAACGCGAACCTAAGATATAGATGAACGGATAAATCTTTAGGCCGAAGATCCTTAAGGGGGGGGATAGTATTATAAACCCCACGGGCGATAGTCCCGCATGGGCAAATATCCCCTAAGGGATAGAAACCCTTACGGGAGGAAATCCTGTAGGAAAATACTAACTATAGGAAAACGGCGCTTAGGGAGCTTAGTTAGGAAGTAAGCGGCGTAATAGAATCCCGCAGGGGAATAACTCCCTTAAGAAAACAATTCCCGTATAGGAAGAATAAAAGGCCACAGTTATAAGAGACTATAGTCTAGCGGTATAATACTCCCTTAGTAAGGGTCGCAGGTAGAATCTAGAAAACCGGCAAAAAGGCACGTTACATAATAATAAATAAGGTAAACATCACTATCGTTCGGCTAAGAAGGTTAGAAGTTGGATTCTAGGAAATAGGCCTTAGCGCCCGGGTTACGTGCAGAATCTACTCCTAGATCTTTACTAATCTAAGGCTTACCCTTTTAGATCACCATCGATCTAAGCCCTACTAGATTATAGAAGATCCGAATACTATACTAGATTATTATAGCTTTCCTATAGTATATAGATATACTTACTAGATAGCACTTTAGCCTTTATAGTTAACGTAAGATTCTAATATAGACTTATTAGAGGTAACAAGCCTAACGCGCACCGCGCCCTAACCTATTACATAATTACTACTTATCGTTCTAATCCTTTACTCTTCTCTTGTCCTTTAAGGTAAACCTCCCATCACCTAACCCTACTAGGTAATTTTAAAGCCTAGTAGAAGAGGCCGCCGTTATATTTATTCTCTATTATTTTATTATTTATAGTTAAGACTATATAATAAGACTAATTTACCTCGCTATATAATATCTATAGCTAATATTTAATAATACTTTTCTATATAATAGCTAGATGTACTCTTTTTCCTTAATTAAGGTTTTTTAATAAGGCACTAGAATAATATTTTCTTTAATAGAAATTAGAATGTTTTCTACTAAAGAAGAGAGTAGTATTATAGTAATAGGCCTATCTATTACTACTATGTACTTTACATGTTTATTATAAAAAATATATAGGCCTTAGCTATAACTAGGTATAACGGCGGCCTCTTCTACTAGGCTTTAGAATCACCTAGTAGGGTCGAGTAACGGTAAGGTTTACCTTAAAGGACAAGAGAAGGGTAAAGAATTAGAATAATAGATAGTAATTACATAATAGATTAGGGCGCGGTGTGCGTTAGGCTTATTACCTCTAATAAATCTATATTAGAATCTTAAGTTAACTATAAAGGTTAAAGTACTACCTAATAAGTATATCTATATACTATAGGAGAGTTGTAATAATCTAGATCGATATAGCTAGATTAAAGCAGCTAGATTAATAGTATTAGATTAGTATCCTTAGATTAAGTTAATCCTAGTAGGTCCTTATAGGGCCTACGTAACTCGGGCGTTAATGCCTACTTCCTAGAATTCGACTTTTAACCTTCTTCTACGAACGATAGTAATGTCTACCTTATTTATTATCGTGTAACGTACTTCTCTACCGGTTTCCTAGATTCTACCTACGATCCTTACTAAGGGAGTATTATACTGCTAGACTATAGTCCCTTACAATTATAGCTTTGGTCTTTCTATACGGAAACCGTTCCCTTAAGGAAGTTATTTTCCTACAGGATTCTATCGCGCCGTCTACTTTCTAACTAAGCTCTTTAAGTACTATTTCCCTATAGTTAGTATTTCCCTACGGGATTTCCTTCCGTAAGGGTTTCTATCTCTTAAGAGATATTTGCTTATATAGGACTAACGCCCGTGGGGTTCGTAATACTATTCCCCCTCTTAAGAATCTTCGGCCTAAAGATTTATTTATTTATCTATATCTTAGGCTTTCTTTATTTTCTTATTTTCTTCTCTTACTATAAGCCTCCCACTATGCCTTCAAAATAAAAGTGCGATTCGTAGAAGACTAAGCGTAAGTCTCTAAGTGCGAAGATTAATTTACTAGGTATCGTGATACCCATTTTTTATTTATAATATTTGCTTCTAAATGCTTAGCGAAAGGCTAAAGAGCCTAAGATAGTATATCGCGTGGCCTTAGGTTTCTTATATTATAGCGAATATTATCGTACCGGGCATACTAGTTACGATACTAGTAGTCTTAAGAATTTCGACTATTAGTTTTTTTCTAATTACCTTATATACTTGCTAATTTTTTCTTTAGTTAAACGTCTTCGACGTGCTCTAGATAAAGCGCGCTCCGAACGTATAGCCTTTAAAGATTAGCTTTAAAAGGCAGCCTCCAGTCTTTCTTATACTAAGAAGTAGTAGGAGTTGCTTAAGCGTCGTGCTATCCTAATACTATAGCGCAAGTCGGACGCGATTAATATACTTAGAAAGTTAAAAGCGCTAGAGGCTAGGGGCACCTCTAATCCTAAAGATACTAAGGAGGGGCGATCGTTAAAGCGTTTACGTAGCGATGCCTTAGCTAATAGCGCTATAGAGTCGTTCCGGTCTATTAGGTCTCCTAGCGTTAGTTCAGGTTCTACGCTACCTGAGGGTTCCGAATTAGTTAATTAAGTGCGGTTATCTCCGTTTATTAATTTTAACTTTAAATTCTTTATATATAATGAGTCGGCAGCATTAGTCGATCTAGGTTTCGGCAATAAAACTTATTAATAAGTTCTTAATAGTTATAGAGTTCTAGTAGTTTCTAGGTATTATCCTAATCTCCTTCCTATTTAAGGAGGTATCGGAACTAACCGTTAATATAGCCACTATCTAGGACTTATTCTACGTCCTACTCTCTATTTTTATTGGCGTCTAGGTTTTCGGGTATTATTTCCTCTATATAGTATATTAGCGCGGCGTCTTAAGGTACTGGCTCGAGTAGAGCGACGTAGAATACTAGGTATATTCGTATAGTATTTAGTAATTTAAGGCAGAAATTAACCTTTCTAATTTATTCCTCGATTTTAAAGGGGCCGACTTTTTTAAAGTCTAATTTTTTACTTAGTCGGTCATTCTTTTTTTATTTAAAATTTTTACTAAGAAGGTAAACTTTATTTTCCTTTCTTAGCTTCGGTGCCTTCTGGTACCGTCTATTATAGTATTTACCTATTTATAGGGCTACGAATTCTAGGTCTAGGTATATTTATTTATAGAGTGTCTTTAGCTAGTCCGCTTTAAGGATTCCTTTTTAGGCTAATAACTCGCTTAGTATTGGGTATCTATAGGCTGTTAGTTCATACCCGTAGTTAGCGTAGAATAAATATTCTTATATAGCGAACGCTTTTAAGCTATTATAGGCGAACTAAATAAGCGAGAGTAGCTCGACCTAATTATCCTACGCGTAGTTAAGGTAGTAGTATAGATATTACTCTAGCATTTAGTTTATTCGTTCCGTCTGGCTGTCTATTTATAGGTATACTATTATAGAGAGCTTATATTTAGCGCTAAGCTATCGAGTAAGCGATTACTAGAATTAGAATATAAATAGTTAATTTCTATCTAATATAAGTTCTTCTAGTAATTCGTAGTTGCTAAAAATTATTCTAAGAAATATATAGGCGAGTTCTTCCGTATTTACCGATTTAAGAAATAGTAAGTAGTAGGTATATTTTATTATTCTATTAATAATAACTAGGATCGAGTTATACTTTACTTTAGTAAGCGGCTCTCTTAACTTAGATAGGTCCGTAATAAAGTCTAGCGAGATAGACTACTAAGGGCGCTTCGGTACTAATAGTAGCTAAAGCTATCCGTAGGATACATATCTTATAGCCTTACTTCTAATATAAAGGTCGTATTATAAGACTACCCGTTAGACGGTTCTTCTAAGCCCTAGAAAGTAGTAGCTTCTTATAATTCGCTCTATTATCTTATCTATTCCTTAATAACCGTATACTAGGGCTTCGTATATATCTTTTACGAGTTCTTTTCGTAGTTTAACCGGGACATAGACTAATCCTAAAAATAGAATTATACTATCTACGTTTTTAGTTACTTAGGGGTCGTTTTCGAGTTCTCTAATTTCTTAAGTCGTTACGTCGTCTACATAGGCTTCTTAAATCTTACGCTTCTATTTGTTACCTTTAAGGCGTATCGCTAGGGCTAGTCGTCGAACCGGGATAAGCGAGTCGTCTAGTTCTTTCTTAAGCCATATCTATTCGATGCTATAAATAGTAGTAATCTAGCGGCTACGGCTAGCGAGTATAAAAGACTTATCTTCCTATATATTAAGTATTATAGGTTATAGACCTAGCTTTTCTTCGATATAGTCGACTCGTTTACTTAGCGTATCTATATAAGCATTCTTAGATCCCTTTCTATAGGTAATCTTTATATTATATAATACTAGCTCTTTAGCCCACCTAATCTATCGTCGGTTTAGTTCCTTAGTAGTAGTAAAGTGCGATAGGTTCTTATAGTTATAATATACTATAATTTAGTATTTAGCTTCTTTTAGGTAGTGTCTCTATTCTTTAAAGGCCGTAATAATAGCTAGGAGTTTCTTATCATAGACATTATAATTCTTTTTAGGGCCTATTATTTTTCTCGAATAGAAGGCGATAGGGTATAGCCTACCTTACTCGTCTAGCTAGCTAAGGACTGCTCTAATAGCATAGTCGGAGGCGTCGGTCTCGACCGTAATAGGTAGGTTAGGATTATAGATACTTAGGACTAGGGCTTCCGTAAATATACGCTTTAGTAAGTCGAAGGCTATTTATTATCTTTCTCTCTATATAAACTTATATTCTTTCTTAGTTAAGTCTATAAGAGGTGTTAACACCTTCGCATAGTTTAGAATAAACTTTTAATAAAAGTTAGTAAATCTAAGGAAGAATTATACTTCTTTAACGGTTCTTAGCGTGGGCTAGTCTCTTATTGCGTTTAATTTCTTATCGTCTATGCTAATATATCCTAGGATAACGATAAACCCTAGGTACTTAGTCTTCTATATATACTACTCGCTTTTTTCCGGGGCAACTTAGAGGTTTCGCTCGTCTAAGGCCTTTAGGACCTTTCTTATATACTTAGTATATTCTTCGAGCGTTTCCGAGTAGATTAGGATATCGTCTAGGTAAGCCAAAGCGAATATATCTAAATACGAACGTAGCGTATCGTTAACTAGGCTTTAGAAGGTAGCTAGTACGTTAGTAAGTCTAAAGGACATTACCGTGTACTCGTAGTAGCCGAATCTAGTTCGAAATGCTATTTTTTATTCTTTACCTTCCTTAATATAGACTAGATAGTAGCCTTCTCGAAGATCTAACTTCGTAAAGTACTTAGCGCATCTAAGTTTATTCTATAGTTCGTCGATGCGAGGTAATAGATAATGGTTTTTTACCGTAATATCGTTTAGCTATTAGTAGTTAACGTAGAGGCGGAGCTTACCGTTTTTCTTTAATACGAATAGGATCGGGTATTCGGTCGGTAATAACGACGGGCGGATATAACCTCATTCTAGGTTCTTATCGATATATTCCCGTAGCGCTTTAGCCTCTTTCTTAGATAAGAAGTATATAGGCTTAAATGCTAGCTATATTTCTAGAAGTAGGGGTATCTTATAATTCTATAGCTAATACTCTAGTAGTTATCCTTTGCCTCTTTTCTAGAATATTCTTAGTATATTCTAGAACTATTGTGGGACGGTTTCTAATTCTAGTATAGGTGCTAATTTATTTAGAGTAGGCCTTATAATTCCGTCGAGGTCTACGTTAACCTCAGCTACCGAAATATCTTATTTAATAATATCCACCTATCTGCGCATAGATAGGTTATATCTTCTATAAATCCTCTAGGGGCAGTCTTCTCCGACTAGCTTTAGAATGTCGTTATCCTTCTAGTAGAGGCCCCGTATTATACGAGCTAGGATTTTCTACTCGTGTTCTAGGCTTATTTTAATAAAGATTATATACGCCTTTTCTCCTTAGTTTCTTATTTACTTTAATACATCTATTAAGATTTTCTAGATATCTAAGGGGTCTTTCTTAACCGTTAGTATTCTTCTAGCGCTTACTAGGTATCTAACGCACTTCTTATTTAGGAAGGTAACTATTCTTTTCTTCTATTAGATATATAGCTCGTGGGTTTCGAACTATAGGATTCCTAAAATAATATCGTATCCTAGTATAAAGGTTATATTAAGTATAATTTTCTCTACGTGTTTTCTAATAGTAAGCTTTACGGGTTCTATTTCGACCCAAATCTGCCCTTTATCGTAAGAGGCGGCGGACCCATCTACCGTTTTTAGCGAGTAGGGGTAGTCTTTCCCCGTAAGTCTAATATTATTTTAAGTGGCGAAGATATAGCTAATAAAGTTACCTTCTACTCCGCTATCGAGTATAGCCATTGCGGTTCGTCCGTAGATAGTTACTAGTATTCTAAGAACTTTTTCTAAGGTGCGTATACCATTCGGTATGTGTAAAACCTAGTTAAGGGACCTATTCGACGGCCCCTCCTAGGGTCCCTAAATAGGAGAGCCGTCTAGTTTTTTAACCTAGATTAGCCGTAGATTTTATTATACATATAATCTTTCTATTCGTTAACTTATAGATATACTTACTTCTAATGGGTCTAGTTACTGTTATTTAGCTATCTTCGCTAATAGACCCGGTCCTTTTATACTTAGTATCTAAAGGTTAGACAGTTAAGTTTCTCATCGGGGATCTACTATAGTATACGGTTCTAGATAGTTGCTATTTCGTACTAGTAGAGAATTCTTACGAGTTCTTAAAGAAAGTTATAGTCCGCTTATTCGCGTATAGAGATTTCTTAGTAGTGGCGTATAAGAAGCGTCGTATCTATAGTTATCGAAAGTTCGTACCTTTTTTTGTTTTATTTAATCTAAGTTTCCTAAAGCGTGTCCTAGCGCTATTTCTAGATAACCGTTAGGGCGAGGCTTTCTTAATACGGAATCTATATCGTCTAGGTACGGTTACCCTATTCGTCCTATAGATAGCTACTAATACTATATCTCTCGGCTAGAACTTCTAGTTCGGCAAGGATATTCTATTTATCGGATAGTATTAGAATATCTTCTAACTATACGCTATTCTTACTTTCGGTTATACTTTCGTAAAATTCTCCTATACTACTATTAACGAGTTCTTAGTCTAGGAAAAAATTATCAATAAGGTCTTTAATTTCTAGTATTTCCTCGTTACGTGTGGCTAGGTTTAACTATTAGGGTTCGGAGGGGTACTATCCGGTGGTTTACTTATCGCTCTAGTAGGTAGTATAGTTATCGTTAAAGTAGGTGGTCTAGCTTATAGCCGCATAGTTAACTTCCTTACTTATAGTAGATACGGAGCGGGGTTCTTCTTCTTTCTAGGTAGCGCCAGCGATAGTCTTGCCGGGTTTATTTCGTTATAGGTAGCGGTGTTAGGGGTTCTACTAGTCTCCGTAGTAAATATAGAGTCCTTAGTTAAAGCGTTCTATTTCTTACTTCGTCTACTAACATCGGGGTTATTATTTATAGCCCTTATCGTTTCGTTAAGTAGTATCTAATTCTATAGCGTCGCCTCCTTCTTAAGTATATTTAGAGCGTGTAGGGCACGAAGTATTAGCTCCGTAGTTATTTCCTTTATAGCGCTCCGTTTATTGCTTGAAGAGGCGGTTATCGCACTTAATTACTAGCTTAATAAGTTCGTCTAGCGTTTTAGAATCGTCCTAGGTTATAAGTTAATCCTTAACTTTTTTCTTAAGTCCTCGGTAGTAGTAATCTATAAAGGCGCGGTCCGACTAGTCGTCGAGATAGGCCGCGGCCTTCTAGAACTCGGTAGTATACTTGGCTACTAAGGTTTTCTATTAGATGTTTATAATAGCTCGGCGTGCCTTATATACTTTATCTAGATCGCCGAAGCTCTATTTAATTTAGTTAGTAAAGTATTTATAGCTAGCGAAGATCTTACTAGTATCTTTCTTCTATTAGCTTAGCTCCTTACTTATATGATCCCTAAGATAGGGTTCGAATTACTAGACTACAGTATTACGTAGGTACGTAGCGGCGAATATAACCTTTCGATTCTTACTTTCGAATTTACGAGAGTTAAAGAAGAAGTAAAGATTAAGTTAAGATAGAAAGGTTTAGAGCTTCTTTTAATTACCGTAGAAGAGATTAGGTTTAGCTATCTTTGTAGTAGTTTTCTTAACTCGGGCCGGTAACTCGTTTCTAGACGTAAGGTCCGTCGGGGGAGTCGTAATAGGAGCTAGTGCTAGAGTAGGGGTAGCTTAGTTACGGAGCTTATTTACTTATCGATAGAGCTAGGTATTCTCGTTAGTCTACTCCTAAAGTTATTTGCGTAGCTCGCCGATCTGGCCCTATATATCTTAGATAACCTAAAAAAGGTCGGCTATAGTTAGCTATAGAGGACCGTTGTTATTTATATCGACGTCGTTTATTATATTACTTAGTTAGCGTTAAGTATTAGGTAATACTACCTTTCGTTAGTCGTTTCTCTCCTCGGAACTACCTTCCCTTGCAAGGATAGTAGTTAAAGTATAACGGCGGCCTCTTCTACTAGGCTTTAGAATTACCTAGTAGGGTCGAGTAACGGTAAGGTTTACCTTAAAGGATAAGAGAAGGGTAAAGGATTAGAACGATAGGTAGTAATTACGTAATAGATTAGGGCGCGGTGCGCGTTAGGCTTATTACCTCTAATAAGTCTATATTAGAATCTTAAGTTAATTACGAAGGTTAAAGTACTACCTAATAAGTATATCTATATACTATAGGAGAGTTATAATAATCTAGATCGATATAGCTAGATTAAAGCAGCTAGATTAATAGTATTAGATTAGTATTCTTAGATTAAGTTAATCCTAGTAGGTCCTTATAGGGCCTACGTAACTCGGGCGCTAACGCCTACTTTCTAGAATTCGACTTTTAACCTTCTTCTGCGAACGATAGCGATGTCTATCTTATTTATTATCGCGTAACGTACTTCTCTACCAGTTTTCTAGATTCTGCCCGCGACCCTTGCTAAGGGAGTATTATACTACTAGACTATAGTTCCTTACGATTATAGCTTTGGCCTTTCCGTGTGGAAACCGTTCCCTTAAGGGAGTTATTTCCCTATAGGATTCTATCGCGCCACCTACTTCCTAACTAAGCTCTTTAAGCGCTGTTTTCCTGTGGTTGGTGTTTCCCTATGGGATTTCCTCCCGTGAGGGTTCCTGTCCCTTAAGGGATATTTACCTATGCGGGACTAACGCCCGTAGGGTTTATAACACTAGGCCACCGTAGCTAAATCCTTACTACTAAGGATTTGCCCCTAAGAATACTCCTCTTTAGAGGCTCCCTACTTATTTTCTATTTATCTACTTATATAGTATTACTATATATAGATTCGAGTAAAGAAATATAAAAAACTAAGTATATATCTATCTATTCTAGTAATTTAAGTTTAAAGAAAATAGATAAAAATATTTTCTTAATTTAGTAGAATTTAATTTTCTTATAGTTTAATTTATTATTATTATTGGAAGGAACGCTTTATATAAGAGTATTAATTAAGCTAGAGGGCAAAGAAAGCTAAAACTATATAAGAGATAAGTATTACGAACCTTAGAGGACAAGGGCTTTATAACCCCACGGGTAGGAAGCCCGCACGGGAAAAAGCACCGTAGGGACCAAGAACCCTCACGGGCAGTAGAGCCGCACGGCCGGAACGCCCACACGAGAAAACCAGCCTTAAGGGAAGACGGCGCGTACGGCCCCGAGCCTAGCAGTAATAGAAGCCCGCACGGGAACGACGCCCGCGTAACACAGCGACTACCCGGAAGAATAGCAGGACCGAGTTCCCGTAGGGGAAAGACACCTATAGGAAAAGGGCACAGATCCAGGAAACCGACTTCGGGCACAAGGGACGAATAAGAGAATATCGATTATTCCGTCCGCTTAGGTCCGTAAGTGTGGAAGTCGGGTTTCCGGAAAATAGGCGTTAGCGCCTAGGTCACGTGCGACCCACCGGGTCCACCCTAGATCTGTACAGATCCAAGGACCGCAGATCTAAACCCTAAAGATCCAATATATATAGATCTAGATTATTATAGCTTTCCTACAGTATATAGACACACTTATTAGGTAGTACTTTAACCTTCGTGGTCAACTCAAGATTCCAATACAGACTTATTAGAGGTAACAAGCCTAACGCGTACCGCGCCCCAACCTATTACGTAATCACTACCCATTGTTCCGATCCTTTACCCTTCTCTTGTCCTTTAAGGTAAACCTATCGTTACCCGACCCTACTAGGTAATTCTAAAGCCTAGTAGAAGAGGCCGCCGTTACACTTTAACTACTATTCTTATAAGAGGAGGTAGTTCCGAGGAAAGGAATGACCAACGAAAGGTAGTATTATCTAATACTTAACGCTAACTAATTAATACAATAAACGACGTCGATATAAACAACAACGGTCCCCTATAGCTAACTATGGCCGACCTTTTTTAGGTTATCTAAGATATACAGAGCTAGATCGGCGAGCTACGCGGACAACTTTAGGAGCAGACCAACGAGAACACCCAGCTCCATTAATAAGTAAACGAGCTCCGTAACTAAGCTACCCCCGCTCCGGCACTAGCTTCTATTACGACTTCCCCGACGGACCTTACGTCCAGAAACGAGTCGCCGGCCCGAGTTAAGAAAACTACTACGAAGACAGCTAAACCCAATCTCTTCTACGACAACCGAAAGAAGCTCCAAACCTTCCTATCTTAACTCGACCTTTACTTCTTCTTCAACTCTCGCGAATTCGAAAGTAAGGATCGAAAGGTTATATTCGCTACCACGTACCTACGCGACACCGTAGCCTAGTAGTTCGAACTCTACCTTAGGGACCGCATGAGCAAGGAGCCAAGCTAATGAAAGAAAGACACTAGCAAGATCTTCGCTAGCTATAAATACTTCGTCAACCAAATCAAGCAGAGCTTTGGCGATCTAGATAAAGTACATAAGGCACGCCGAGCCATTATAAACATCCAACAGAAAACCTTAGTAGCCGAGTATACCACCGAGTTCTAGAAGGCCGCGGCCTATCTCGACGACTAGTCGGACCGCGCCTTTATAGATTACTATTACCGAGGACTTAAGGAAAAAGTCAAGGATTAACTTATAACCTAGAACGACCCTAAAACACTAGACGAGCTTATTAAGCTAGCAATTAAGTACGATAACCGCCTCTTCGAGCGATAGACGGAGCGCTATAAAGGAAATAACTACGAAGCCAACACTTCGCGCCCTACACGCCCTAAACATACTTAAGAAGGAGGCGACGCTATAGAATTAGACGCTACTTAACGAAACGACAAGGACTATAAACGACGACCCCGACGTTAGTAGACGGAGCAAGAAATAGAACGCTTTAACCAAGGACTCTATGTCTACTACGGAGACAAGTAGAACCCCTAATACCGCTGCCTGTAACGAAATAAACCCGGCAGGACTATCGCTGGCGCCACCTAGGAAGAAGAAGAACCCCGCTCCGCATCTACTATAAGTAAGGAAGTTAACTATGCGGCCACGAGCTGGACCGCCTGCTTTAACGACAACTACACCACCCATTAGAGCGACAAGCAAGCCACCGGATAGTATTTCTCCGAACCCCGATAGTTAAACCTAGCCACACGTAACGAGGAAACACTAGAAATCAAAGACCTTATCGATAATTTTCCCCTAGACTAAGAACTCGTCAACAGTAGCACAGAAGAATTTTACGAGAGTACAACTAAAAGTAAGGATAGCGTATAGTTAGGAGATGCCCCAATACTATCCGATAAATAGAATACCCTCGCCGAACTAGAAGTTCTAGCCGAGAGATACGGCATTAGCAGCTACCTATAGGACGAATAGGGCAACCGTACCTAGACGATATAGATTTCGTATTAAGGAAGCCTCGCTCTAACGGTTATCTAGGGATGGCGCTAGGACACGCTTTAGGAAACTCGAATCGAATAAGACGGGAAAAGGTACGAACTCCCGGTAACTAGGGACACGACGCTCCTTATGCGCCACTACTAAGGGATCTCTGCACGCGAACAAGCGGACTATAACTCCCTCCGAGAACTTGCGAGAATTCTCTACCAGCACGAAACGGCAACCATCTAGAACCGCATACTGTAGTGGATCCCCGACGAGAAACTTAACCGTCCGACCTTTAGATACTAAGTACGAAAGGACCGGGTCTATTAGCGAAGATAGCTAAACAACGGTAACTAAACCCATTAGAAGCAAGCACACCTGCAAGTTAACGAATAGAAAGACTACATACATAATAAAATCTACGGCCAATCTAGGTTAAAAAACTAGACGGCTCCCCTATTCAGGGACCCCAGGAGGGGCCGTCGGACAGGTTCCTTAACTAGGTTTTACGTACACCGAATGGCACACGCACCTCAGAAAAAGTTCTTAGAATACTAGTAACTATCTACGGACGAACCGCAATAGCTATGCTCGATAGCGGAGTAGAAGGCAACTTTATTAGCCATGTCTTCGCCACTTAAAATAACATTAGACTCACGGGGAAAGACTACCCCTACTCGCTAAAAACGGTAGATAGGTCCGCCGCCTCTTACGATAAAGGGTAGATTCGGGTCGAAATAGAACCCGCAAAGCTCACCATTAGAAAACACGTGGAGAAAATTACACTTAATGTAACCTCCATACTAGGTCACGATATTATCCTAGGAATTCTATAGTTCGAGACCCACGAGCCGCATATCCGATGGAAGGAAAGAACAGTTACCTTTCTAAATAAGGAATGCGCCAGACACCTAGCAAGCGCCAGAAGAACAACGACGGGTAAGAAAGACCCCCTAGACATCTAGAAAATCTTAATAGACGCATTAAAGCGAATGAGAAACCGAGGAGAAAAGGCGTATACAATCTTCGTTAAAACAAGCCTAGAACACGAGTAGAAAATCCTAGCTCGCATAACACGGGGCCTCCGCCAGAAGGATAACGACACCCCAAAGCCAGTCGGAGGAGACTACCCCCAGAGGATCTATAGAAGATATAACCCATCCACGCGTAGAGGGGTGGGCATTATTAAATAAGGCATTTCGGCAGCCGAGGTTAACGTAGACCTCGACGGAATTATAAGGCCTACTCCGAATAAATTAGCACCTATACCGGAATTAGAAACCGTCCTATAATAGTTCTAGGATATACTAAGAATATCCCAGGAAAGAGGCAAAGGATAGCTACTAGAGCATTAGCTATAGGATTATAAGATACCCCTACTTTTAGAAACGCAGCCAGCGTTTAAGCCCATATACTCCTTATCTAAGAAAGAGGCTAAAGCGCTACGGGAATACATCAACAAGAACCTAGAACGAGGTTACATCCGCCCGTCGTTATCACCGGCCGGATACCCGATTCTATTCGTACTAAAGAAAAACGGCAAGCTCCGCCTCTACGTCGACTACCGACAGCTAAACGATATTACGGTAAAAAACCGTTACCTACTACCTCGCATCGACAAACTATAGGACAAACTCAGACGCGCTAAGTACTTTACGAAGTTAGATCTCCGAGAAGGCTACCACCTAGTCCGTATTAAGAAAGGTGAAGAATGGAAAACGGCGTTCCGAACTAGATTCGGCCACTACGAGTATACGGTAATGCCCTTCGGACTTACTAACGCACCGGCTACCTTCCAGAGCCTAGTCAACGATACGCTACGTCCGTATTTAGATATATTCGCTTTGGCTTACCTAGACGATATCCTAATCTACTCGGAAACGCTCGAAGAATACACTAAGTATATAAGAAAGGTCCTGAAGGCCTTAGACGAGCGAAACCTCCAAGTTGCCCCGGAAAAAAGCGAGTAGTATATATAGAAGACTAAGTACCTAGGGTTTATCGTTACCCTAGGATATATTAGCATGGACGATAAGAAATTAAACGCAATAAGAGACTAGCCCACGCTAAGAACCGTTAAAGAAGTGTAATCCTTTCTTAGATTTACTAACTTTTATCGGAAGTTTATTCTAAACTACGCGAAGGTGTCAACACCTCTTATAGACTTAACTAAGAAAGAACACGGGTTCGTATAGAAAGAAAGGCAACAAATAGCCTTCGACTTACTAAAGCGTATGTTTACGGAAGCCCCGGTCCTAGGTATCTATAACCCTAACCTACTTATTACGGTCGAGACCGACGCCTCCGACTACGCCATTAGAGCAGTCCTTAGCCAGCCAGACGAGTAAGGTAGGCTACACCCCATCGCCTTCTATTCGAGAAAAATAACAGGCCCCGAAAAGAATTACGACGTCCACGATAAGAAACTCCTAGCTATTGTTACGGCCTTTAAAGAATAGAGACACTACCTAAAAGGGGCTAAACACTAAATTATAGTGTATTATAACTACAAGAACCTATCGCACTTCACTACTACTAAGGAACTAAACCGACGATAGGTTAGGTGGGCTGAAGAGCTAGTATTATATAATATAAAGATTACCTATAAAAAGGGATCCGAGAACGCTCGTATAGACGCGCTAAGTAGACGAGCCGACTATATCGAAGAAAAGCTAGGTCTACAACCTACGATACTCGATACGCAGGAAGACGGGTCTTTTATACCCGCCAGCCGTAGCCGCTAGATTACTGCTATTTATAGCATCGAACAGACATGGCTTAAGAAAGAACTAGACGACTCGCTTACCCCGGTCCGACGACTAGCCCTAGCGATACGCCTTAAAGGCAACGAATGGGAGCGTAAGATTCGAGAAGCCTACGTAGACGACGCAACGGCTTAAGAAATCGGAGAACTCGAAAACGACCCCCGAGTAACTAAAAACGCAGATAGCATAATCCTGTTTTTAGGATTAGTCTACGTCCCGGTTAAACTACGGGAAGAACTCGTAAAAGATATACACGAAGCCCCAGCATACGGTTATTAAGGAATAGACAAGACAATAGAGCGAATTACGAGAAGCTACTACTTCCTAGGGCTTAAAAGAACCGTCTAACGAGTAGTCTCGTAATGCGACCTCTATATTAGAAGTAAGGCCGCAAGACACGCACCCTACGGGCAGCTTTAGCCACTACCGGCACCGAAGCGCCCTTAGCAGTCCATCTCGCTAGACTTTATCACGGACCTACCTAAGTTAAGAGAGCCGCTTACTAAGGTTAAGTATAACTCGATCCTGGTCATCGTTGATAGAATAATAAAGTACGTATATTACTTACCATTCCTCAAATCGGCAAATGCGGAAGAACTCGCCTACACGTTCCTTAGGATAATTTTCGGCAACCACGGATTACTAGAAGAACTCGTATTAGATAGGGATCGACTATTTATATCCCGATTCTGGTAATCGCTTACTCGACAGCTTAGCGCCAAATATAAGCTCTCTATAACGGCACACCCATAAATAGACGGCTAGACGGAACGAACAAATCAAACGCTAGAGTAATACCTACGCTGCTACCTTAACTACGCGCAAGATAATTAGGTCGAGCTACTACCGCTCGCTTAATTCGCCTATAACAGCTCGAAAGCGTCCGCTACACAAGAATCTCCGTTCTACGCCAACTATAGGTACGAACCAACGGCCTATAGATACCCGATACTAAGCGAGTCATTAGCCCAAAAAGGAATCCTTAAAGCGGACCAGCTAAAGACACTCCATAAACAAATGCACCTAGACCTAGAATTCGTAGCCCTACAAATGGGTAAATACTACAACAGACGGCACCAGGAGGCACCGAAGCTAAGAAGGGGAGACAAAGTTTACCTCCTTAGCAAAAATTTTAAACGAAAAAAGAACGACCGACTAAGTAAAAAATTAGACTTTAAAAAAGTCGGTCCCTTCGAAATCGAGGAACAAATTAGAAAGGTTAATTTCCGCCTTAAATTGCTAGACACCATGCGGATACACCTAGTATTCCACGTCGCCCTACTCGAGCCGGCACCTCAAGACGCCGCGCCAATACGCCACATAGAGGAAATAATACCCGAAAACCCAGACGCCGATAAAAACAGAGAGTGGGACGTAGAACAAGTCCTAGACAGCGGCTATATTAACGGTTAGTTCCGATACCTCCTCAAATGGGAAGGAGATTGGGATAACACCTAGGAACTACTAGAACTCTGCGACTGTCAAGAACTCATTAATGAGTTCCACCGTCGAAACCCAGATCGACCAACACCGCCGACTCGTCATACGCGAAAAACCCAAAATCAAAATTAGGAAACGGAGACAACCGCGCCTAATCAACCAACCCGGAACCCTCGGGTGGCGCAGAACCCGAACCAGCGCCAGGAGACCCAACAGACTGGGACGACCCCACAGCGTTATTAGCTAAGGCATCGCCACGTAAACGCTTTAACGGTCGCCCCGCCTTGGCATCCTCCGGGTCGACAGGCTCCCCCGCCTCGCGGGTAGACTCGATGCGATCCAACTCTTCCAGCTCCTCCACCGTCTGAACCTTCCGGGAAATCATTAAATTGGCCCGGCGGCGCAACAACTCCCGTTGTTTTTCCACACGGTCTAAACGGGCCATGGAAGCACGTAACTCTTGACGTGCCTTCTGCTCATCCCGCTCAACCTTTAATAGAGCCTGGCGAACGCGAAGAACTGAGAGATAGGGTTAGATAAGAAGTATATGGGGAAAAAGGGACTTGCAGTTAGAATCGTCTAAACTACTGGCATCGCAAGCAGACTTGCCCTGACGAGCATACTCCCCGCAACGGGCATGAACCCCATCTATCTTACAAGACACAAAAGAAGGATCTAACTCGTCCTTACCCGCGTTGGCAAGAAGACAAGACGAGCAGGGCAGAGGTATCGCGAAACCGTCTCGATCAATCTCGTCGCCTAAAACCAAATGTTCAGCACGCTGGGCAGGGCGCTTACGTTTCCGAGACTCAGTCGACATGGCAGAAAACTTACAGAAGAAAAGAAAGAAGGAACAAAGGAAACCCAAGATATAGACGAACGGACAAATCTTCGGGCCGAAGATCCTTAAGGGGGGGGATAGTGTTACGAACCTCAGAGGATAAGGGCTTTATAACCCCACGGGTAGGAAGCCCGCACGGGAAAAAGCACCGCAGGGACCAAGAACCCTCACGGGCAGCAGAGCCGCACGGCCGGAACGCCCACACGAGAAAACCAGCCTCAAGGGAAGACGGCGCGTACGGCCCCGAGCCTAGCAGCAACAGAAGCCCGCACGGGAACGACGCCCGCGCAACACAGCGACTACCCGGAAGAATAGCAGGACCGAGTTCCCGCAGGGGAAAGACACCCATAGGGAAAGAGCACAGATCCAGGAAACCGACTTCGGGCACAAGGAACGAACAAGAGAATATCGATTATCCCGTCCGCTTAGGTCCGCAAGTGTGGAAGTCGGGTTTCCGGAAAACAGGCGTTAGCGCCCAGGTCACGTGCGACCCACCGGGTCCACCCTGGATCTGTACAGATCCAAGGACCGCAGATCCAAACCCCAAAGATCCAACATACACAGATCCAGATTGTCATAGCTTTCCTACAGTATATAGACACACTTATTAGGTAGTACTTTAACCTTCGTGGTCAACTCAAGATTCCAATACAGACTTATTGGAGGTAACAAGCCTGACGCGCACCGCGCCCCAACCTATCACGTGATTACTACCTATCGTCCCGATCCTTCACCCTTCTCTTGTCCTTCAAGGTAAACCTATCGTTACCCGACCCTGCTAGGTGATTCCAAAGCCTAGTGGAAGAGGCCGCCGTTACAATAAGAAATACTAGTATAAGAATCTAAACTATATTTATTATATCTAGCCTTATAGATAACTAAATAAAGTATAAAATAATAAATATCTAAAACTAAAAATAAAAGCTACTTCTATATACTCCGTAAGTATACTATAAAGTAGTATTCTTTATAATATCTATTATTATATTCTTTTTTTATTATTCTCTATATATACTTCTATTATCTTAGTATTAAGTCTTTTTACTAATAAGGACCTCTTTCTAATATATTAATTAGTA
>JAJJID010000527.1:0-24731 GCA_022204955.1 Macrophomina pseudophaseolina
CAGCCTCCTCGTCGCCTCCGTTCACGTCCTCCTGCCACCAACCCTGACCGAGTTGCCGTGCGTTGTTGAGCAGCGCCCCGATAGACCGCGCTCTGCCTCTCAGGCTCTGTCTCACTGGCGTCGGCTGACTGTCTCCCTCTATCCCGCCCCCTCCGCAGATCCTGCGTTCCAGGCCCATCGCAACGCTTCCATCCAACGCCAGGTCGACCTCTTCGCACGGGCTTTCTCGCCTTGGCTGGCCGCCACTCCTTTGCCCAACCGCCGCGCCAACCTGGTCGCAATCTTCGAAGCTGCAGCTGACGTATCATACATGCTGGTTTCCCAACCTTCTGCACTCGAGTACGATTGGGCGGCCCGACCCGACGGCAGCTCCGTCGTCCTTCCAGGCCTTTTCAAGGTCACTGACGAATATGGCACTCCACTACCGTATGCCCACGTGCTTCTGCAGCCCAGTTTAGTGCGCTCTCTCTGACGCTCCTCATCCTCCCCCTCTCATACCATTGAATATCTCACTAGCCGTCCGTTTCTACTATCTCGACCCATCGGCAGGCTTTGCGGCTAAGGAATCAGAACTTCATGGCTCAGGTAGTCCTGTTCTTTTTTGTACCTGATATCGATTGCCTTTTTACATATTTGAGTCTGTTTGACAAACACGTGTCTCCGTTGCTTGGATGCAGTAAACTCAGATCAATCTGCCAAAAGCAAGACCTCAACCCCCGCATCTCTATTCCACCGGAGCCGCCCAGCCTCACTCTCATCCCCATTTGTTGCATGTAGCAGCCACAAACCGCCTCTCATCGCAGATCAGAACGTTCCGTCCTGAAAGCTAGCCCGATGAGCTAGCCATCTCTGGCCGCGCGACCTACCTTCAACCCGCATTCGACCTGCCATCGAATCAGGATCCGGTGTTTGCGCCCTTCTTCCACCAGTTTCTTCGCGCTCCTGAGGACGGATTCTGTCAAACGCAGCCTGCCATCGTGGCTGCTCACGCCAGTCCACCTGCAGCCCAGACATGTCCGGCCCTGGCTGAAGCACTGCAGGTGACACTTCGATGATCGGCTCATCTTCATGAGTTCCTCTCCCCTTGTCTACCCATTCACCGCTCAGCTCCACCCCATCGACCCGGAAGATGACAGAGTGCCGCTTGCTGTTTAGAAACTGGCTGTCCTCGTACGACGGAGGCGGATATTTCGGCTCTGGCTGGGCTTCGTGCCTCATGTACTCTGGGCCTGGTCCGCGGCTGCACAAAACGGTGATAGCTGTGTTGAGTCCTTGATACGCAAGCCGAAGTCGCTCCAGGCTCGCTACGATTTTCGGTGAGTCGCGCACAACGAACCAGCCTCGAGTGGCGAGAGTGACGCTCCCGCTGTTGGTCTGCATATCGGCGCGAGCTGGCTTGACCAAGATGGCGACATTTCTGACGGCTCTTTCCGCCTGGTCGAGCTCCACGTCGATGATTCCCTTCTCCATGTTGCTGAGTAGCTGCGATTTCTGGCGCCGGAGCCTTCGTGTCTGTTGGAGAATCTTCTGTATTCCATCGCTGACTTCGAGCACATCTTGTGCCTGCCTCTCCACATCACGGATCTCGAGAAGCCGTGTGCAAATATTGCCGGTGGAGTTGATGAGAAAACCAACTGTTCCAATGGTACTGAAAATTGCCATCGCGTGAGGATCCATCTGGCCGGCGGGAATATCTTAACAGTGCAGGAGAAAGAAAAAGGTATTTACGTCCAGGCTGTTTGGCCCATTGCCTAGAACTAACATGACGCTGATAATATGCGCAGTGAATGCTGGCCTATAGATACAGAAGATAGTGATGCAGTCACATTTATTTGGCGAAAGGTGCGGGGAACAGCACGGCCGCGGCAATCAGAAGGCTTACATGCTCAAAGATCCCACGATTACGACGCTCACAGGCTTCAGGCCTGAAGATATAGCATATTCGCCAACCAGAATCTAGCAAATCCGATAATCGCGCATCTCTGCACGTAGACTCGAGGTTCTAGCCCCCTAAGGCGTTGGCCTGGTTCGCCCCCACAAGGCTGTGATTCAACCAGCAGATGTAGCAACAACGCAGCATGGTAAACACGTCTGCCCTCCATGCGGTCAGCAGCCACTAGGCTACATGTGAGTTTAATGGTGCAAGCGTTCCGCAGAGAGCTGAGGCTGAAAATTGTCGGATACAGATGGTTGTCCATTCTCACCCATGATCCCTTTGGCCGTGGACAAATTCATTCGAAATACTTATACGAATGAGCCCCTTCAATTAGCATGTTATGAAGCTTTCACTAGTGGCAAAATTCGTCATGCTACCATTTTGTGGTTTGATCTATGCATTTCTGACCCTTCAGTTGGTTGCTGGCCTTGCTCTTATCCCGCCGACTAAACGATCAGATCATCACCTGGTCAATGGATGGACGCCAAAGCCTACCCATGGGCCTCATGTTGAAATACGCGCAGACGGAATAGAGAAACGTCAAGATACTGGCACCGATACGTGTGGTTACTACGTTGCCTCAACTGACCTCTTGTTCGCCTGTCCAACTCGATCACAATGCGCGTATTCTTCGAACTGGATGGGATGCTGTCGGTTTTACACAGCAAGCTCAATATCTTCCTGCTTTCTACACAGTAGCTGCTTTGATTCTACAGCCGCAGGCCGATGCACCGGTGACTGCGCAGACAATGCTCTTAACCTCATCTGGTATGGGCACAATCAACCCCTTCCCTGTTAAAGCTAACCCGTCGCCACACAGCTCCACTTCCAGTCTCCCATATTGTTATACCAACTACGTCTACGGAAGCAATGCCGATGACACCGCAACATACACCTATTTTGATTGCCGCTCCTCCCAAGCCGCCTCCATCGTCTATCCGATGGACAAGTCCCTTTCTGGCTCTCCGCCCTCCGCCAGCGTAACACCGACATCTACTGCCACACCGCCACCACCATCTTCCACCTCCACTCTCCCGCCGCCATCGTCATCAACATCCACTTCTCCACCGGCCCCACCGGCCCCACCCCCCACAACCTCAGAGTCCGTCCCTTCTTCCTCCCCTCCGACCCCATCCTCCAGCAGCGTGCCACCTCAATCCCCCCAACTCTCGCCCTTGGCCCCCAGCATCCCACCCAGCACCACTCCAGCCACAGCAACCGACTCCAAAACAACCGCATCCAGCTTCTCCGCCTCCCCCGCTGGCAGCAGCAGCAGCAGCAGCAGCACCGTCTTCTCTTCGCCCGAAGACCAGAATGACAGCGGTGGCGGTGGCAGCCACGCGGGCGCGATTGCGGGCGGCTTCGTCGGCGGCGTGGTAGGCGTGGCGCTGATTGCGGGGCTCGTAGTCACGCTCATGCTTAGGAAGCGTAGGCAGCGGGAGGAGGCGGAGAAGAATGTGAGGGAGATATCGGCTCAATGAATGGGATACTGGTGTCTTGCGAGAGAAGGGGATATTAAGTCGGGGCGTGATTTCTTTTTTTTTTTTTCGTTATTCTTTTTTGGAGGGGAGATCCCACTTTCATTTCGGGTGGCCGGTCGGTTATGGGGAGGTGTTTTGGCTTTTGGAGACGGGCGGTCTTGAGGTTGCTCACTTCTGTCCCCCTCTCTCCTCTCTAGGGATGCGTTTTGACTTGTCCGTCGGCAGAGATACTACAGCAGTGCGTTCATTCACATCTGCCCGGTCTTATGGTAGATTCAAATTTACCTTGGAATGAAGCGAGTCTCTTCAAGAGGGTTGCATATTGTACGAATGGGCAGGGGAGTACGAAACGCGTATTGATAATAAGACCAACTTGGTGACTGCTCAGCCTCGCACTGATAGAAGGGCCTATCAAACGGCATCGCCGCTCCCGTTCACGACGTCCCTTTTGGTGACTTCCAAGACAGCCTGTATATGCTCCATGGAAAGCGGCACTGCTTCACAGCTCGCGAGCAGCTGTGCAGATTTAACGAGATTCTTAATCTCCCTCCCATTGAGCTGCAACCTCGCCAGCGCCTCCACCTCCTCCTCCTTCAACCCACTTTCCATCCCGGACAATCCCACCATGCGCCCCCAGATTTCGCGCCGGGCCTCCTCGCGCAGCTCAGGATACTGGATCTTGAGGTGGATGCGCGACTGGAAGGCGGGATCCATGGCGCGCACGCGGTTCGTCGTCATGAAGAGCACGCCGCGGAAGTACTCCAGCAGCCGCAGGAAGATGGCCACGACGCCGTTGCGGTGCAAATTGTCGGCGCTGCGCTTCTCCAGGAACACGTCGCTCTCGTCCAGGAGCACCACCGCGTCCCACCGCACCGCCATTTCCAGTATCATCATCAGGCGCGTTTCGAGCTCGTTGGGCGTGTTACCCAGCTCGGCTATGGACATGGCGTAGAGGGGTTTGCGGAGACGATCGGCCACTGTGGTGGAGGGCGTGTTAGGGCGAGGGAATTGAAGACAGGAGGGACGGGCTTACGGGCTTCGGCCGTGAGGGTTTTGCCTACGCCGGGGCTGCCTTCGAGGAGGATGACAATGCCTTGGCCTGTTACATGGAGTAAGTGACAAATCGGCTCCAAGATCATCCGCGGTTTACCTTTGCCTTCGATGACATCATCAAACAGCCCTTTGTTGCGGATCTGGCTGTCCACGAATGACAGCATAAGCCGCTTGTGGTTACTCGGCAAGACCAAGCTTTCGAAAGCGTCCTCGTTCCACTTGACATCTTCAATCAGGTCAACCCAGAAGGATGCTAGTCGCACACCATAAGTTCATGAACATCTCAGCGAGGAATCGACGAATCTCTCACCCCATTTCTTAGTCTTGAATGAGTAGCCGCGGATCTGAGGGTCGCACAGGTAGAGTAGTCCTTCCGGCGGTTGCATCGGTTGCACTACTTTTGGTCAGTTCAGGCTCCACGTCGTGGCTTGTCAAACGTCAGAGAGAGGAAGAACTCACCGCCGATTGGCATTGGCATTGGTGTTGGTATTGGTATTTGATTGAGCATGTATTCCATGTCTGACTCGTCCTATGGAAGATCTGTGTAAGCAGATTTTTACAGAGATTCATACCGTTCTATCATACTCCTGCCGACCTATGGGATTTCAAGTCCACTTACCAGCAGATCTGTCGGCGGGCGTAGGGTTGAGGGAACCCTATGAATTTCAGTCGGACGAGGTTTGTGCGTGTCATGAGTGTTGTCAGAGACATTCCATTTCGCACTGATGGAAGCAACATTCAACGGGCTAAGCCAATTTCTCTCGAACGTGTTATATGTCGAATATGAGTCTTCATCGATAATGATACGCCCGTCAACCTTTTTGCTCGACGCATTAGCACAACTAATGGCAAGCATCTCCCCGACTATAGCCTTACTTGTACTTTCTGCACGGCCCTGAGCCTGTTGGTCTGACTTGGATCCATTGGAACGTCAGCCAGTCCCTGGTAGGATCTGTAAGAGCAGTGATCCATATGGAGCTCCTCGAACAGTCGTCCTCGCCGTTGCAAATGATTCCTCACACTCTCGATGCCCGGATAGAGGTCCCCCGGGCAGGGACTGAGGCTCGCAACTGCGACGGTGCCCTCGAAGCTCTGGATATCCAGCTCGGTCTTCTTGTACCCGAACCCTTTGCCGTCGAAATCAACGTTGCGGAGGTCGAGACGGTACACTCTCGCGCCGCATATGGTCCTATAGGTGGACCCGGCGAGCCGGTACATGGCGTGGAATCCCTCTTTCGAAGCATAGACGTCAATACCTGGCCTGAAGATCGTCCACAGCGTCTTGAAAGTAATGACTCCATTCCGAGCGTGGTCCTTGCAGAGCGCGAGCGTGTCATTCAGGCCCGCCTTCAACGTCGTGCGCAGCAGACGGCCGTGTTCTCTGCTGACGGGATCCTGCTCCTGCATCACCGCCTCTCTGAGCCTGTCCCACTCGTAGAAGAAGGGCCTGAACGGCGCCTTGAAGACTAGCCGCTCCAGGCTCGTTGTGATGCCGTTGTAGCCCATGAAGACCTTGCCCAGCAGCGCTTTCAGGTACGGGCTTTGGACGACAATTGAGTCCAGGACGAATGGCTCCCCATCATTGTCGTGGCTGCGCCTCATTCGGGTAAGCAGGGCGTGACGCTTGCTTTCCGGCTTGTGCTCGATGGATGGGCCTACGTCAGTTGGTGCCTCTTCGACCCAGTTGATGCAGCAGTCGCACTTGCTCGGGCCTTCGTATACGGTCTTGATCGTGGGCTGCTGTCCGATGATGGCTTCAATTGGACTACTGTTCGGCGCCGCGTGGTCAACATCCGATTCGTCGTCGGGGATGGCCCCCATAATTGGCTCGTCGAGAAGACCGGGGAAGCTCTTCACCTTCTGCGCGTTTGTAAGAGTCAATCTCGAAAAGACGATGCATACTCAGAGATAACTGAATATCAAGATAGCCTGGGTTCGAATACACTCACATGAAACATTAAGTCTGTTTCCGTCGGGTTGTCCATGGCGAATCTCGAGAATTCTTGCTGAGCACCGTGCTGACTGCAGTCATAAGACGGCTCCAAAGGCTTTTATGCACCTCTCCAGTCTGGGCGGATACTGAAGACCACGTCCTGGTGTGCGACCGGTGAAAGCGATCCAGCGAGCAAGTTGAAGCATGGCGTGTCCTTTGTGACACCCGCAATGCAGAAGATCATACGCGCACCAGTACAATTGGCTGCAGCGCCCGACCTTGTGATGGGTTTCATAGGCAGCAGCTGCCTGAAGGCCCGGAAGATACCCAAAGAAAATACAGTTGCATCGTGCATATGTTCAATTATGTCATGCAACACACGCATTTTGCTGACGCTTGCGTCATGCTTTCCTGCACAACGCAGCAGGGATGTATATCGCCCGCGGTATTCCCTTTTTTTTTTTCAGATACCGGACAATTTATTCAAGTGATGCCGCTAGGGTGATCAAGCCATGATGAGGTTCCAAATCTCATGAGCTGCGCAGCCTTCGACGTATACTGGTTTTTGAAGGCCGTATATACCACATTGAATAGCGTATACCAGCGTATTACCTAAATTTATCAGCTGGTTTGGGGCAACTTGATAACCTTCCCTCCCTTTTGAACCAACAAAATTTTCAGACGTTACGGAAAGTCGGCGGTAGTCCTTCCGAGACCCGGGCAAGGACGTGCTACCTTATTTATTGAAGAAGAGCAAGAAGATCGAACGTCTTCCCCAGCCTGTAGGGAAGACGTGATTGTTTGATGTGCTCGAGGGATATGCCTCGACCCTCCAACAACAGTAAATGATTCCGAACTCACCTTCCATTAGGACATCGCATAAAGTGAAGAAGCCGATATATAAGATTTATCCATTGATGCGATAATAAATTGCTCGTAGTTTGACTGCAGTGTTGGAATACTCACTGTTGCTATACATCCTGCCGGACGGTAGACACCTAAACAAGGGTTAATCAGATTCCTTGGGCACAGCCTCGCGATGCCTCGGAAAGGAGAGTGAATCGAGTTCTACAACTCTCAATAACCACCTATGGTAAGCCCGGGGCAAAGCGAAAGCAAAGCACTATAGCTTTTCCTCACCAATGCAGCAGGGAGTCGCGCCCGAGACGCCATCAGATCGCGCTTGCGAGCGACAAATTCCTAAATAGAGGACAGCTATGTTCGTGTGGGCGCAGAATGGGCTGATCTGTCGTGCAAGCCAGCTCGGCTATCCTCAATCGTTCGCCGTTTCCGAATGAAACTAACGGGTCCCCTGTGCAACCAAAGAACACGTGTCTAGCCGCCAGTACGTACTCACACCGAGCGCATTTGAATGCAATTGGGCAAAAGGGTTGGTAAACTCAACCGTCGTAGGCTCAAAGTGGCTTTGCACGAGCCAAGCTTGGAGATGGGTTTGCCGCGGTGGTCTAGCTTTTCGCTATCGCAGCAATTATGGTTGGCCAAACTAGTGCAGTTCCATCTTGAATCTGCCTCACTCTACGAACTGAACAGCGGTTTGATCGGCATGCATATACAATACTATTTACACTGTAACTATCAGGACCAACGGTTACCGGAATGTGCAAGTGGCACACCATACCCGCGCAAAGTGCTACATTGTGTACCATGTGCGTGCATACTGTTTCTATTCGTATCCAACGCCGCCGCCAATGTAGTGATACCGGCTAGAACCGAATATTGCGTCTGCCGGGCAAGGAGGCCCACTCCAGATGAATACATGATGCGCCATCACGCTCGGAGCTATGATGCCAAGCAATACAACTAAATGTGCTGGAAACCGCCCAAGGTCAGGAAACCTCACTCCAGAGGCTGAAACGAGCCCGAATCAGCGACAGTGGTGGTGTGCCATTGTCATCTATGGTCCCTTCAAGGCTGTGGTCGAATCATCGCCGACGCCTTGAACGTTCCAGAAGGAGAGGGTGAACCGTCCGTCACCTCATTCTCCGATCAACGGCCTCAACAGGTAAGAGACACCGTGGCTGGGACGCTTAGGGATGGATCACATATAAAGCTGCTCCTGCAGGTCATTAATGCTACTCAAAGTCATCAACCAGAAAGTCCTCATTTCCAAGCACCCACCCTCGGACGAACGTCATTCAGAATCTCAACCATCAACGAACACTTCAGAAATGGCCAAGTTCACTGCTCTATTTGCTCTTTTCTTCGCGGCTGTCGCCATGGCCGAAGACAAATGTGTTCATCGTGGACGTACGTTTATTTAGCAAGCTTCTAAATAGAATTTTTGGCTAACGTTACATCAGAGCCTTGCCCCGGAGGCTTGGTGACCTGCTGCCAGCCCGAGTCCTCAATGTGTGTCCGTAAGTTCTGAGCCCCGATGTCCGAGCTCTCTAGATCTACTTACTCACTTTGCTCTTAGGAGTCCCCAAAGCAGACGGGCCATGGACTTGCCAGTAGTTTCAATCTTCGGCTACATGTTTGGTGGAATACCGCGGCCGGTTCTAATTAAAAATCATTGCAATCATCGGCATTATCCCCCGTACTATATGACCACTTCAGTGCTTTGTTCGATCCTTGATAGACGTGTTCGAATAGCAAGATTATCCAAACAACTGTATGAGGGAGGAGCTTGAAGTGATTTTCTGTTGAACGTTTAGCATACCTCTACATTCATTGAGGGGCATGATATTGCGACCCTGGATAAAGCACTTGAGATCCTTTTATTTGAGACGACAACCCGATGCCACCAAATCCACTATCCTGTAGCATTGCCACCAAGCAAGACTATTGGATATCACGAATCTGAAGCGCAGCGAAACGAAAAAAAGAGAGAGAAAGAAAAAGACTAATCATGGCCTAATTCCAAGGGCATACTCTCAACCACAACGGTGGTAAACCGATCTGGAGCATGCATGTGCAAGCACCCTAATGCCTGAGTTTGCCGCCTGGCGGCCGCGTCGTACGACGTCACGACCAGATATAGGTTCGCTGACCGTGTAAGGTTGGAGCGCGTCTGCAATAAGTGGAAGGATGGATGGACGATCATCGAGTCTCGGCTCATGCGATCAATTGCAGATGCAAGGCTATCAATGAGCTCGTGTGCCACAACCACGACCGCGCGCCCCGCATGAACAGGGTTCCGAAGAATTGGTGATTGGAGAGACTGGGGATTCTGGAAGAAGAGCTTCGCTGATAGGTCTCAAAGTGTGGTTATTGTTCGGCTTGGTTTAGGCGTGCCCGCGTCATTGCTTCCGCAGCATTTTACATCGTCGCTCGGCTAGCCGTATAGAGGCGTGGGTTTGAGTGCAGCCCGCTGTGTTGAAGCAGCACGCAGATTAAAACGATGTGTTGCCACGCGGCCGAAGCTGACACTGCCTCGCTGAGGGAAAACCATGCGCGTAGCAGGCATCCTGCGGCAATTCAGGCTCGAGGCGAGAAGCAAAGTTCGCAATTTCTGTCGGTAGCGTGGCTTTAGAGGCGGGGCTGAGGCTAGCCCCTCAGCCGCGGCAGATCAGAGCATGGGCGCGGGAAGTGAACACAGCGACTTCTGCAGGATCGAAGGGTGCTGGCTGAATCGTCCGGATCGGGTTAACTGGGGCGCGTGCTGGTGGTTATGATGCAACGCGTCCGCGCGATCTTGAGGTGTTGGAGCGTTGCATGGGGCGAGCGGACACGAGCGAGCGAGCTCGGGCGGCGCCGAACCCCTGAACAAACTCCACCGAAGTTAATATATCGCGGACACCCTGACCTTATCCGCCGGGGAACCTTACGAGCGCTGTTGCAACTCTGTTGGAACGTCACTCGAAGGAGCTCTGCGAAACATTTGCATTTCCTATGCCGCTGCGGCGTCGAAATTCACTTGTGCGCAAGCTTCAAAGATTTGTGAATTGGGAGCAAGACGCTCCCAAGACCGCTGTTAGGGTATTTAAAAATTACAAATACAACACTCCTAGGCTCTAAAATGTTCGTTTACATGGTGATTAGAGCATTAGATATTATCGCTGCAACTTCTCGCCTTTCCTACCAACATAACTCTCTCTCTCTCTCTCTCTCTCTCTCTCTCTCTCTCTCTCTCTCTCTCTCTCTCTCTCTCTCCCCTACCACTATCTTCCTCTCTCACCACCCATGCTACCACAATTCGCTACACCTGGCACCAATAACAACCCGCTTCCTCTAAACCAAACTCTCATCCCACATCTGCCCGCTTTTTCAACACTTCGTCATCACTCCGGAACTATCTTCTGCTCGTTGCTCAAAAACATCTTCAGAAGTGAAGACATTTAGAGGGAGAGGCAGCCGCAGTCGCCCTTGAGGACCTCACCGAGGCCGACGAGGATGTCGCCGACGAAGGGAAGGAGGCCAGAGACGATGGACCAGACGGTGGCAATGACGTCACCGAGGATGTCCTGGAGGGCGACGAGGAGGGCAGAGATGGCGTTGACGAGGAGGGTGAGGACGGAGCCGAGGAGGACGGTGATGGCTGGGAGGATTAACCGTTAGCAAA
This sequence comes from Macrophomina pseudophaseolina, assembly GCA_022204955.1. NCBI lineage: Eukaryota > Fungi > Ascomycota > Dothideomycetes > Botryosphaeriales > Botryosphaeriaceae > Macrophomina > Macrophomina pseudophaseolina. The sequence continues at coordinate 10,926 of JAJJID010000527.1, forward strand.
CCTGCAAATCTCCATGGTCTGGAAGGGTGAGAACTTACTGCCACCGAGGATGGCGACGACGTGCTGGAGGGTGGCGACGATCTCGAAGACGAGCTTGACGACGAGGGAGACAATGGCGGAGACGTCAACGTCGGCGGAGACCTCAATCTTGCCAATCTTGACGGAGGCGTCGACGATGAGAGAGGCGATCGACTTGATGTCGGCCTTGATCTCGATCAGGGCCTTCTTCTTGTCGTCCTCAGACGGCTGGGCGGGAACGGCCTCGACAGTCTTGTTGATGGAGCTGGTGTACTGCTGAACGTTGGTGTACAGGGTGCTGACGACGCTGTAGACGGTCTCGTTCTTGGTGATGGTGGTCGTCTTCTCAGTGGAAGAGTAGGTCTTGGTCAGGCTGCCGGCCTGGGTGAGGCCGGAGACACCGGAGACACCGTTGAGGACATCGCCGGTGGGGGCGGCGAGGGCGCCGAGGAAAAGGCTCGAGAGAGCGAAGGCGGAGGCGAACGAGAAGCGCATTTTGGCGGTTGTTTTTGTAAGTTTGGTCTCGAAAGAGTGACTGATTGAGCGACTGTAAGAACGAGTGACTTTAGCGCGAAAGGCTGGTGAGATGGAAGAGTGGCTCGATGGTGGAAAGAAGAATCTCTGCAGCGTTCCAGCAGCAGAGTCTTATACTCAGTTGACTCGCTGTGGCCATCTCCCGTCCGCGACCCCCGTGATGGTCATCGTGGTGGCTCGTCCTGCTCGACTAGCTGCGAAAATGATGCTCTTCAGCAGATATCCCGCATTCGGCTAGCTCAGATAGACTGACTTACATCACAAAGGAAATGCACGAGAGGCTTGCGGTGAACGGGCCTGCGGCTGCATCCCGCCCGACAAGGGTACCTTTCCTTTCTGGCATCAGATCGACCAGAACGGCAGGGGAAAGGCATTCGAGAGCAACGTGGGCGGCTGCGTTGGGGCCAAATGCGGAGGCAAAGGGGCGAGCCCTGGAGAGCGGTGACTTGCACGGCAGGGTTTACCGGGCGGAATCTTCATTACCGCCTTCTACGATCACCTTCGAATCGTGATTACTGACCTCCAGCATCTCCACACTAATCTGCCAAACCTTGGAATCCCTACTGTGCATCCGGGACTTCGGTTGCAGGTTGGAATATCGCAATCTTTTCTTCAAGAACTTTTTTTTTTGACGTACTACACGCAGACATGATCCTATAGCCTGAACAAGAGACGTGCTGGAGTCGTGTCTCGGTGTGGAAAGTTGCGGAAGGCTAAACTCTGACCACATCTCAAAAGGGGCTGCTGTGGCGCTGCCGGGGTCTCCACTTCCCTGTTCCTGACAGAGTCCGATGGGGCTGCGAGTCACGAAACGGCGCGGAAGCCGGGGGCATCGTGATGCACGGAGCGGCATCAAGTCAGTCCGAGCATAGCCGCGAATCCACCGGGCCCATTCGGCCAACCTGAAGTGCGCGGTAAATCAGCGAGGCGGCATTAAGAGGGCGCAGAGCCGCAAAGGCAGCGGACAAGGGGGGTCGCTAAACCGCTTTGGTTCAGCCCTACAAACGAGGCGGGACACCGGTCATGGGGATTTTGAAAGTGTTGCCATTCCGCTCAGGTACCAGGGCCAAATTGATGTCAGAGCACGCCGAGCATGCGCCGAGACAAATGGCGCGAGAACTCCCTTTCGCGGCGATATCAAAAGCCTCCGAGTCACGACCCATGAAGTCGATCAGGCGCCGAGCAGTTGGCCGATGATGAGCTAGCAACCGTTTGCGCCTCAACCGTCGTCAGCCACGCGGCGCGATAAGTACTTACGAGGCCGGTCGGAAAACATTGGGAAACCCCAAGCGCAATGGCGGTCCGGATGTCCGGAGGGTAAGGGCAAAGCACAACTGATTGCATCTGCATCCGAGCAACGGCCTCCACTGCGCATGCGTACGTGGGCTTGTTGGTGTAATACCGGGAAGACAAGTGGGCAATTTGGTGGAGAAAGCTTAGCCTGGGGTCCCCTCGACCTTGTTTGCCTAGTTGGGGACAGAGATAGCTGATCGAGATAGGGGCACATGTGTGTGGCTGGCCTTTGGCGCTGTGAAGGTTATTAGAAGCCCCAGTGCCCTCGACTGGTTAGGGGCATCGGTGGCCATTGACACACGGCGGACAAAGCCCAAGCGCCAAGAGCGGATGCAATTGGACGTTCAGGCGGGACACTGGCAAAATGCTGTACGAGCGACGATAAGCTTGGCGGCAGCACGAAGAAAAATTATTGTGGCTATTTTGCTCCTCAGCGCTTTCGCTACCTTCCTCACAGACCTACGGGTATCCTCGGGACCACGCCCGGCAATTTCATACCGTTCCGTCGCCTTCCATCCAGCCGCTCAAGCATCATCGAGGCCTTCGAACAAATCGACACCCCAGGCGTCGCTTGGGTTATTGAACCTCGTCAGATATTTCTTGCCAACCTCTTCGATCTTCTTCAAGTCTGAGTCGACGAAGCCGCATTGGACTGCATCGAAGTTCTCCTTGATCCATTTCTCATGGCTGGACTTTGGAATGACACTGGTGCCTCGCTGCAGACCCCACGCCAAGGCGACCTGGGCCGTGGTGCAGCCGCGCTGTTCCGCAATGTGGGAAAGTTCCGGATTCTCGAGTAGCAGCGGCGTCTCTTTGCGGGAGTTGGCGGGGCGAGAGGCGCTACGGTAGGTGGGATTGGTATTGCCCAAGGGCGAGTACGAGGTGACATGGATGCCGTGGCTCTGATGGAAGTCGACCCATGCGGTCTGTTGTAGGTAAGGGTGCAGCTCCATCTGATGCACAGCGGGCTTGACGGTCGCGGCCTTGACCAACTTGTGGAGTTGGTGTGGAGAGAAGTTGGCCACGCCAATGTTGCGCACTCTGGTTGGCAGCAGCTTCTCCATGGATTTCCACGTCTGCGCAATCATTGGCACTTGCGCGAGAGCAACCATGTGGGCTCAGCACTTACCTCGACGTAGTCATAATCACCGGACGGGTTCACGGGCCAGTGCATGAGGTACAGGTCCAGGTAGTCCAGGCCGAGCTCGTCCAGCGTCTTGCTCAGCCCTTCCTCTACGGTGTCGGCAGGGCCGTGGTGGTCATTCCACAGCTTGCTCGTCACCCAGATGTCTTCGCGCGTCAAGCCGGCCTTCTCCAGCCCCTCAGCAATGCCCTTCCCGACGGCAGGCTGGTTCCCGTAAGCAGCAGCGGCGTCGATGTGGCGGTAGCCGGTCTGGATGGCTATGGAGACGGCTTCGGTGGTATTTTCGGGCGAGACCTTCAGGTTCCAGGTGCCGAAGCCCAGCAGCGGCGGCGCTATGGCGTTGTTGGGCTCGACGGGCGTCTGCACCTCATCGGCAGAGGCGGACGCCGCGATCGCCCAGAGGCCGGCGCTCATAATGCTGAAAGAAACCATTTTTCGAAGAGGCAGAGACGCAGTTGACGGGATGAGGGGATGCATGGCGTGTTGTCTCCGCATCTTTATGCAATTGACGCGGTGCATGATGTCACCAAGACTGCAACATACCCGGAGAAAACATGGCCCGCTGCCTCTCTCGGTCGACACAAGCCTTCCACAATCAAAGTATCGCTCGCGAAAAGTAACGCGGCCGCGGGAATCGCCAATCTGCAGAAAGAAGCATACCGTCCATCGCTAGGGGAGGGAGGCGCAGAGGCTTGACTCGCTGAGTTCCGCGCCGTCTGCTGAAGCTCGGCACCGTGGAAATGCAATGCCTGGGTCATCGCCGTCATCCTCCTCTCTACCTTCCTCTCTCCAGCCAACGCCAACTCATCGATTTTCCCGCTGCGATGCTAACTCAATTTTCTGCCAGGTCCTCCCGCCAAATAGCACCGGCCCACATATTCTGTGCTACGCAATTGCGGCGCATACACCCGACACGCTTCAGGGATCGCGCTCAGGACCAGCCCCACGAATATTCAGTGAGCGGATGACGGATTATTCGCAACTGCGGATATATCATTTAACGCTGAGTCTGAAGCTATGCCCTGGCCTGGCGAAAATCACCTAAATGCTCCTCAGTCAAGGTTCGTACTCTTCAATTACTTAACCTACCTGCGGCAGCCCTGAACGGCATATCTTACCTGCATAGTGAACATGACGTGGCTCCATTACCTTTCTAAGCACACGACCACTTGACTAAACGAAGGGTTAGGAAATCTTATCTCAGCATTTCCTGACACGGGATTCGACCTCGCAATGCTGTCTAACTCTCACGCCTCCTTGCGTCAGTTCACAGTCAAGCCATATGAAAGCAAGGGGTTACATACACGCCATCGACATCATTTACACCCCCTTGGCACAGCATAACTTCCCTTCGGTTTCAAGAATGAGTCAACGGATATACCAAACATTCTCCATTGCATCCGCGAGTGCATTTCCTGGGAAGGACTTCCTAAAATAGACACGAATGTTCAGTTGATGCGGAGTCCAGAGAGCCATAAAAAGATATTTTCATTGCGTCAAGGCGCGGAGCCGGGTCTATTTCATTGGCGGATCCCAGGGACGCGTGTGAGGTCAAGTCAATGGCGAGCAGGTCAAAGCTGTCGCCGTCAATGGCGCAAGCACACCGTTACCGAAGCTACAGGTGCGAATAAGCTTAGACAAGATGCATGGGCACATAGACGGTTCGGAATGTAGAGACATTGGTAAATCCCAGTAAGGGTAGCGCATACAACGTCAAATTGGCTTTCGCACGAGACCGAGTTGGTGACAGAGGCCACTACGGTTTTCACATTGTCGGCGGTTGCGACATGCTCTGTGATACTATCTGGAGCTGGTGTCTCCTCTTCGCCCACAAGGCGCTTGATATCCACGAAGACTGCTTTGATGAAACGGGGTTTTTGGGATATTTCATCAGTGCGAACAATGAGTTGAATGTGGTCCGGTCAGCGAAAACTCAAACACTAGTCGAGGACGGACCTGGGTATCACTAGTATTCGAGGCAGCAAGATGAGAACCAACGGCGCCCTTCTCATCAAGAGCATGCTTCGCAGTTTGGTGAACACCTTGTAAGTCAACAACATCCCCAAGATCAACCCACGAGCAACGCGAATACTTCAACCAAGGACCGCTCTACTGGTAATTCAGCGGAGCTATCGGGAGGAACGTCTGTTGATGCCAGCCTATCGTAATATCGGAAGCGAGATTGGTTGGTGCGCACAGCCAGACGGTTTGGCGCTGCCAGCCTTTCAGTTCTCCGGCAGCGGTACTACAGCAGACGGCCGATCATATAGACTCTTCTTACTAGAAACTTTAGCAGAACAGTTCATAAATCCGCCGTGGATTAGTGACTAAACCATGAGACAAGGTTTTCTCTTCGTCTCCATCAGGACTCGCCCTCTTGAAACTTGTAGCGGCTCCGGACGTAATTGAGCACGTTCATCCACTAGCCCTTGTGAAGCTTGAATAACTAATGTCGCCATCCGTCGTCAAAGCTGTGTCCTTGGGTGGCGTGGTGAGAACTCACTTGCATCGTTCCATGTTTCTCTTTTCCACGCACTTATGTGTCGCCTTGAGGAAGTCAGCCAAAGTTTTCTCGGAACAACCCCACTCTTTTCCCTTTTATTCTGTGGTAAAGGTATTGCTTAGGCTCACTTATATAAACTATACAGATTAATTTTTCTCACGTGGATTTGTTTGCCTATATATCGATTCTTCGTCGTCTTCTTCTTCTTCTTCTTCTTCGGCAAATAGTTCAATATCGAGAGAAGATCGGGGCCACAGGCTTTCTTCGGAGTACTGGATAGCTTTCCCCTTATGTGGAGATAATAACTGGCTATTGGGCCTCAGTGACGTTCCCACCAAGCTTGTCTGCCGCCAGATCGAGCCGACTGTTCGACCTTCTTTGCCTCAGGCCACAGCCACAAAGGAATCCGCAACAGCAAATCCATGGCAAAGGAACAAGACCCTCAATATATCTACATGTGCATGAACAGTCTAGGTCTTCTAAACGGGGCAGCGGGATGGCCAACGACATCAAACACCCTGTGTCTGAGATTGATGATGCGGCAGGGTCCCTAAAAATAGCCGGAAAGTTTCTGTCGAGATCGTATCTCGCATTGCGGCCAGAGAACGCAGACACAAGCAGTCACGCTTTTGAACCCGCTTTTTTACCCCCCATGATTTGCGAATGCATTCATTTGTTTGCGGACAGGCTCATATTGCAAGATTACGAGCAATATACGCTTAATGATAGGACGCAGCCCATCCGACGTCATGATGAGCAGTGCAAAACGAGGTGAAAGGATGCGGTTGAGTAAGAAATGAGCAGATGTAGGGAATTGCTTTATAGCATGGTCACAATATTGAACCGTATATGACCCTTACACGTGCTCATAAGGATTGGCGGCAAGGTTCCCCGTGACATTATCAGCCGTTCCGCTATCATGCATTAGCCTCCAGCAGCCGGTCTGTGCACCCCTTTTTCCCCCTTGGGAGTTCTCCTTCAAACCTTATTTGCAAATATTGCGACGGCTCCGGTTTGGGTCAGAGCACGGCATGGTATATGCATACTTCCGATCCTTGGCAGGTCCGCGTCACGATGATGCTTAATTCGTTCTGGAGATGCGATTGAAGTGTAAGCGGAGAAGCGACAGGCTCAGTGCTTGCGCGAGGCTACTATGGCTGCACACCTCCTTCACCCATGCAATATCTTATTTTTATCGCATCGGAAGCGTGCGGCCCGCGCGGATCCAAATTTCATCAAATGGTTTTGGGACTAATTGTTTGTCGCAAGTGTTGCTGACTTTCAGCTTTTGGCGAATTTTGCGTATCAGCCACTGGCGGGAGATGGGGAAGGTAGAGACGAAAGCGGCAACTTCGCCAACGCTACGCAGGGCCTAAAAACAATTCGTATGCATTCGTGATCGACGCAATCCATGTTCGGCGATGATGGTTTATTGTACAGGCAGCGGATGATATCATACAGCAAGACAGAGAAGCAAGGAAATTTGGGCTGGCCGGAGAGTCCAAGCTCTACTGCTCTCCCGTCGACTGTCGGATCTCTTGGCGCCTCTTCTCGATATCGACTGCCAGCTGACGCTGCTCGTCAATGACCTTCTGGCGCTGCAGTGCAGAATGCTTGCGCTGTGCTTCGTCTGCGGCTTCCCAGACTGCATGGCGTGATCAGTACTCATGCACATGTAGGTGTATAGCAAGGGCTGGGGCCATACTAGGCTTGTCAGACTTGGAGTACTCCTTTAACCTGTTCACGAAGTCGTCGAAGTCTTGCTGCTTCCCGATGCGGTTCTCCAGGGAGCGCTTCTGCAGCTCTGGGTTGTACCTCTGCTGGCATGTGAGCAGCTGTGCCATGTGGAGGGACATTGATTGGGGCGAGAGACACAAAAGACCGGGAGGAATGGCCAGTCGGACGATGAAACTCAATTGCGGTAGAGGGATGATGCGGTGTTACACCGGGCATGACTCGAATGATGATGGAGATGGGCGGAGGATGGAGGCATGATCGACGCAGGTAAAACGCATACCTTGAACAGCTCCTCCTCAGTTGGAGACACGTAGTAGACCAGAGCGGGACCTCCAATGCACAACACAGCGCCCCTGTCCAGCTGTCATCAGCGTCGGAGCTTGCAGGGGAGGCGACAGTGGACCCACGCGGAGAGCATCCTGAGCCAAAGACCGGCGCCCGGCATGTTGGCGGTGGCGAGGCGGGTTCAGGAGGGGTGGTCGAGGCAGTGAGGATTTTCGACAGCAGCAGGGCGAAGAGACACGAATTCCTGAGGTCACGCGGTGGCTGTCGGGAGTTGTCTGGGAAAGGAGTGTTGCGGTTGCGATTGGCTTCAGATCGTCCGTGTCATCGATTTTCGGGCAGGCTGGTGGCGGTGCAGCCCTGTGGCTGGGTCGCATGGCCAGCGCCGAGCCGGGCGGCGGCACCTGAAATTGCAGCCCTCTGGGCACGCATTGATTGGCCGCCATGCCGGTCGCTGGCGCATCTCTCGTCCTCCAGCGGAGCGTCGCGCGCGCGATTGCAGGCAACACCTCTGTCCTCCTCGCCCCCGGCGGCCCCTTTGCGCGCGCGTTCGCAGGCAGCCCCCCAGCGCGGCCAGCTCAGTGCGACCGAGCCTGCCAACGGCGTTTCTGCCTCCAACGGCCGCCATTGGCCTCCCGCCCGCCGACACTCCAGGAACCGACCCTGTGCGCCGGGGTGATTTGAAACACATCAATCTCCAGCGCAAGCTTTGCTTAGCCTCCGACACGTCGAGCTTCAGCTCCCAATCCGGAACGCTGTGCCATCCGTAATTGTGATTGATGTCGCCGCTCCAGGCCAAGTCATGGTGATCTGCCCATTGCCGAGTAATTTCAGCCTCGACAAGCCAGCCCCAGCACCTCTGCCCGACACACGCAACCGCACACGAACACCACTGCCTGCGACTTAAGGTGCCAAAGCGCCTTATTGTATCGCAGGCTTTGCCCGTCACGGCCCCACGCTCCTTTCCTCCACCTCACCCAACTTGCGACTGAACTGAACACCACCGCCGCTCCCTCATAACCCACGCCGCGCGAGTCGCGCTTCCCGACATGGCTTACGACCAACGCCAGAACTACCGCTCGCCGCCGCCGCAGCAGCAATACTACGACCAGGGCCATCCTTATGACGACGCTCACTACAACGGCTACGGGCAGGCCCAGCAGTATGACGGCTACGGATACGATGATGGATACCAGAATCAGAACGGCTACTACGACGACGGATATGGCGGAGGCTACACCGGAGGCTACTATCAGCAAGGCCCGCCTCCACGACAGAACCCACCGCAAGGGGGCTATGGACGAATGAACGGCGGCCCGCCGCCCGGAGGTGCGCCGCGCGGCCGCGGTGGAGGTCCTGGCCCTGCGCCTCGAGGCCGGGGAGCATATGGCCCTCCGCCAGGAAGGGGAGGTCATGGTGGTCCGCCTCCACGCGGTGCGCCACCCAATGGACGACCGCCGCAGGACTATGGTCCGAACGGCGAACCCATGGGCCGAGGAAGGCCCCCGCCCCAGAACGCGCCGCCGCGCGCTGCTAGACAGCGTGGGTATCCGGCCTATAGCAAATTCCTAGGGTAGCGCTAACTACCAGGAAGCAGTCAACCGCCCAGTCTCTCCCGAGGCATTGCCCTTCGACAATCCTTTTCCGGTATTTCCGAATAAAAAGAGTCCCCCGAGATCCAAGACTCGTACGCTCGAGGACGACATGGCTAATATGATAATGGAGAATGCTCCGGGAGTTGGAAGACCCAGTGGCGAACACCCTAGACAAGTCCCGCGAAAGATGAGCAAGGCAAGTGACGGACCGCGCCCCAGTTTGGACGGTAACAGACCGAGAATGCCCGGATACGCACGCGGACCCGAGCAGTTCGAACGCCCTCCTCCGCCTGCAAGATCGCATACCGCAAAGCCTGATAACTCGATCGGCGGTTTCCGCATGCCTTTTGGATCCCCAGAGCAACCCCGACAGCTCCAGCGTTCGCAAACGATGCCGCAGAACTATCAAGACGAGTACGAACAGTGGCAGGAGCCTGGGCCTGTGGCTGGGTACCACGGTCCCGAATCGCAGAGCTACATTCCTCCCCGCCCCCCGACAGCGGGGAACGACCGCAGCAGAGCACCTCCCATGCCAGCTCAACCTCCTGCGCCATACGCCCCGCTTAAGTATCAACCTGATAAACGTGACACTGTGGAAGAGGTTTACGACACTTACTACAACAGCCACAGTCGGCAGGGTCACGATCCTCACAAGCCATTAAGCCGGGAGGAAGCCATCGAGGCTGAAATGCCTGACTTTGACAGCATTCCACAAATGCCGAACCATAGACGTGGCCAATCGTTCGAAGATCATCTATCCGGAGGCTCGGGCAACAACACTCCTCAGGCGCACCGGCAGAATTTCCCTCCCCAGGAACCACGTGCTCGATCCAACACAAACACCAGCCAAGGACAGGGCCAGTCCCTGCACAAGAGTAGATCTCAGCCGGATTTCAACCGAGGACAGAACCCCAACTACATTGCCGAAGTTCCTGGTGACGCGCCACCAGTACCAAATTTGCCGCGGAGCCAGACTTTCAACGAGCAGGGAGGCATGGGTGGTTACGGCGGTTACGGGCAGGCACCGCCGCCTCCGCGGCCGGGTACATCGCATGGACATGGACGAGGGCCTCCCGGACCTCCTGGGCCCCCTGGGCCTGGCTGGGGTGGTCAACCGCCTAATGGACCTGCTCGCGGTACTCCAGGCCCTCAAGGCCCTCCTGGTGGCCGTCCGTATGGAGGTCGCCCTGAACAGCTGCAGCGCAACGCTACAGACATGAGCCAGAGATCGGATCCTGGACCAAACGGACGTTATAACAATGCTCCTCCAAACGGTCCCCTTCCTGACCACAGAGCGCGTGGTCCTCCTGTGCAAACAAATATGGGCCCGCGAGGTGGGAATACCATGACGAGCCCGCCTGAGCAGCGCAACAACATGATGAGTCCAGTCAATCAACGTGGACAAAACATGATGAGTCCTGTAGATCAGCGTGGTAACCAATTGATGAGTCCTGTGGACCAACAAAAGGCTGATCCGGATGCGTTGCCACACCATCCTACGCCTGTGCGTCCTGGATTGCAGCAGGGAGGACAGCCGGCACAGCAGCAAGGGAAACCTATACCAGTCCGCCAGCATCAAGACAGTAACAAGACCGTCCCAGGTGGGCCTTCTCCTACGGGATCGCAGCGGAAGCCTCGACGCATGTCTGATCCCATTACTATGGAAAGCCTGGCTCGGCTGCGTAATGACGCTGCTTCTCGGCCAAGCGATAAGGAGCTCCAATTGCGCCTCGCGAAGAAGCTTGTAGAAGCGGCGGCTATTCTTGCTGATGAGGGTGGTCGTGCGGATCCCAAGACTCGCAATAAGAACCGTGAACGCTACACAATGGAGGCCCACAAAATCGTCAAGAAGCTCGCCCACGGGAAATATCCTGAGGCAATGTTTTATCTGGCGGATTCCCTGGGTTCAGGCCAGCTTGGGCTTGCGCCTAACGAGAAGGAGGCTTTCTCGCTGTACCTAGAGGCTGCGAAGCTGGGACACGCACAAGCAGCTTACCGTACAGCTGTGTGTTGCGAGATCGGTGCTGAAGATGGCGGTGGTACCCGCAAGGACCCGGTCAAGGCCGTTCAATGGTACAAGCGTGCAGCTGCGCTCGGCGATGTTGCTGCCATGTACAAGATGGGCATGATCCAATTGAAGGGTTTGCTCAATCAACCCAAATCGCCGAATGAAGCTGTGACCTGGCTCAAGCGTGCCGCTGAGCAGGCCAACGAAGAAAACCCGCATGCACTCCACGAGCTCGCCCTCCTCTACTCCAACAAAGCCGGCGCCCGTGATGCTACTCCCGATATGATCGCCCGCGATGAGCAGTACGCCTTCGACATGTTCAAGAAAGCCGCAGAGTTCGGGTACAAGTTCTCGCAATTCCGTCTGGGAGAGGCATTTGAGTATGGCCATCTTGGATGCCCGGTCGACCCGAGGAACAGTATCGCATGGTACACGCGTGCTGCGGCGCAGGAGGAACATCAGAGCGAGCTGGCTCTGTCGGGTTGGTATCTCACGGGCAGCTCCGGTATACTGGAGCAGAGCGACACCGAGGCATACCTGTGGGCGAGGAAAGCGGCGTGCGCGGATCCGCCGTTACCAAAGGCTATGTGAGTGCTGTAATACATGGGAATCTGGTGTAGCAGAGCTAACGATGGATAGGTTTGCCATGGGATACTACACGGAAGTTGGTATCGGTTGCCCCCGAAGCCTTGAGGAGGCGAAAAGGTGGTATGGCCGTGCCGCTTGTAAGTCCTCGTCTTCTCACCTTTCCAGATCAAGCGAAAAGCAGCTAACGTCTCGACCTCAGCCTACAATTTCCCCAAAGCGCGCGAACGTCTTGAAGAGCTCAAGAAGGGCGGTGCCAAGGTCCAGAAGGGCCGCGAGCGTCTGTCCCGTTCTAATCAGAAACAGCACGAGGAGAATTGTGTGGTGATGTAATCTCTCGCTATCTCCCTCGCTTCGCATTTCTCTACACCGGCTTTACTCTTTCATAGGGATTCGAAGCGCAAGGCTTTGAGACGCCTAGGAACCATATTCTGCCGAAATATTTAGTAATGTCTGGGATTCCCATGAGCTCTCATCGCCGGTCCCTCCTCTTTCTCGCATTCGATTTGGTGTCATATTTCGCTGTTCGATCACAAGCACAATCAATAAAGCACAAAGAGTCTGATTACAAGAGATCATGCACCTTCTCCTGTACGATTTCTCCTTCTTTTTTTTCGAGATGCTATATGGACGAGAGAGGGAGGAGCAAACTGGCATCTGGACTGGGCGTTTTCTGTGGGTCATTTTCAAGGTGCGCGTCGGGCAGATCTTTTCTTTGATGTTATTAGTACTGAATGATGTGATGGCGCAACCAGGCGTTGCCAACGCTGTGAATGGGACGGAATTCCATATGAGATCAAGCATCTTTTTCACTGTACCAATGTTCCGCTGCCAGACCTGAGCGAAGGCAAGCGGTTGCAGTGGGAAGATATGTTCGTGTAGTGGGCTGGCATAAGAGTGAGTTTGAGTGTGTCCCCCTCGGAAAGGCTGTTGAATTAGGTCGTCGACTAGTACGCCGCACCTTCACCTCTGCTATTTTTCTTAGCTCATTCTCGGGGAGTTGTGGGTACTTCATATTCCCCATGGGCGAGTGACTACCATTCCCCTTGCTGTTGCACTGCCATGTGGTCTTATCACGGTCTTATACTTCAGCATTTCGCAATCTGCGTGCTCGATCGCGCGTGGGCCGCGCACACAATATCGCTGAGTGCTTCCTCTTCCGGGAGTGCATGTTTCACCGAGGAGGAGTGGCCAGCACTGTCCCCATGTATCCTGCGCCAAGGAAGACGGTCTGAAGTACGATTCGGCGGCTCTGCAGGGTGGCATCGCCGAGCATCTAAGCTTCGCATGCGGGCCCAGAGATCTCCAGAGCCAGGGGGCTCGAATGGAAGCCGGAAAAGAAAATTCGACGTAATCCCGCGGTGGATTTGCGGATCCCGCTGAGTTTTGGAGGGGTAATGCCAACACCACGAAAACCGCTCACGATGCTGCACGGTGTCAGCTCGTCATCTGCCAACGCCGAATCTTACGTTTACGGAGCCGCGGGTTGATATTAGCTGCATCATTGCCGCAGTGGCGGTGGGTTTTTCTTTGTCACTCGCGGTCCTTGGGCTGCCTGCCTGATGAGGTCGCGCAGCCCTCACGTGCATCAATTGCCGCTTCGGGTGACAGCTCGCTGGGCAGTCCTGCACGTGTATGGGGCTGCTGGTGATTGGATGGCTCCCCTGATCCGCGGGGGTCGGCAAAACCGGGCTGCGGGTTCTCTTTGATCCGCCGAAGGTCCACCCGCCTCTTCCTATCTCTGCCTCTCGCCGGCCGGCGCCCTGTTTTCTGTGGTTTTCGTCAGCGCTATCAACAGCACGCACGTTCGCTGACTCCGGCTTCGCTCCCTATTTCTGTGCACCGCCTCGTCCCAGTGTGGAGATGCTGGAGAAGCAGGATCAGGCCGGCCGACTACGGAACACTCCTCCACATCGGCCACGATAAGGTCATACAGATCTATCAGCACGACTCTGTCCGCGACACTGGCATTGGGCACGGAACGCGATCCCCGGCGCCGGAATGCCATAGATGAGCCAATGACGCAGCACTGCTCACTAGCCAAGAGCCGCCGGTCTCTTGCAGGCCTCATTTGCTCTCAGCGATCGGGCTGTCGTGTTCGGCCCTG
>JAJJID010000528.1:0-24703 GCA_022204955.1 Macrophomina pseudophaseolina
ATTCTTCTTTAATCTGCCCAATAAATCTCTTTCCCCGCTTCCTGTAGAGGTGGAGGGAAAGGGGAAATAGGAGGAAGATAGGCCCTCACTCGCACCCGCCGGGCTTCACCAGCCCTTCATACCCTCCGTCTCCCAACATCGTCCCATCGGACTTCCCCCATGTGAGTGGCACCACTGCGCCGCCCCTTCCTGGATTCGGCCCGGATGGGCATGTCCACGGCGGCGCCGGTGTTTCGCGCATAGCGGCTTGCGGCGCAAAACGATCTTGGGCATGGGGAAGGTAGGGCTGGGCCGTAGCTGTGCGAAAGGAAGGGATCTTAAAGACGAGAATTCCCAAGCGGGAATTTGGGTGTGTGGGGAGGAGTGAAGGGCGGGGGCGGAGGTTTAGCGACAGTGGGGCAAGGGCTACGTTGAGTCAAGGTGGATGAGTGGAGGTTGAAGTGCCGGTGAGCTGGGTAATGAGGCTGAGACACGATTGGGAGACTTAGGGAAGGGCGGACCTGCGGGGGAGGCATTAGGTAGGTACGTTCCACAGATGATTGGTGGTGTCGAACGTTTGGCTGAGGAATGGCTGGTGTACACTGCTCGAGAGATGATTTCAGGCTGCGGCAGCGCTTGTGTGAGAGACCGAGGGGACCCTGACTGATTGTGCAAGCGGTAATCGCGGTTGATGGGGCGAATAGGCGCCCGTTCCATAGATACTTGCGTGATGGGTGAGGTTCTGTGGTGAGATTCTTTTCTGTCTGCCCTTCAAAAGTGGACTAGGTTGTTAATACCTTGGTATCACCGGAGAAATACGAAGGAGACGAACGAAACACTGAAAGGTAAGACACAGAAGTTTCCGTCCTATGGGCAGTCCTGTTGCTGGTCTTCGGAACACCAGATAAGAGCTTGTGCTTGCGGAAGATAACGAAGGGGTGCATAATGTCACTCTTGAGCTACGAGCTCGGCTTGGTTGTATTTTGTGTGGCCTTTGGAGTGGAAGGATTACAGAAATTCAGTTCCACCGGCCTCATTTGTCTATGTCTTTAGCAACTTGTCAAGATACTTCGCAATCAGACCTTTCTGAGGACCATCACCAGGTAGACGAAAGTATTAGTCGACGGACATTCGGCAGGATTGCGTTTAAAGTCCTATCCAACATCATGTCATCTCCCTATTGGCTTGCACAACCTATGGCTAGGTAACGGGGACACCTCCTGATTTTGGCGCGTAGCTTATTCAATCGAGAAAGCGCAGGCGCATATGAAGCGGAGAAGAATGCCTGTGCATCATCACAGGACCATGGAACCGATTTATTTTAGTTTGACTCCGGGGTGAAAGCACCTTAAGTGTCTGTTATGAGCTGGCTTTCTTCAGTGAACATAAGCTGTTGGAGGCCTTTGTCCCAGCTCATACCACTTTCTCTCATAGCTTACGGTTTCCTCGGTCTATTGCGCATCTGTCTGGGCCTTATCCTTTCGATCGATGAGTAACTGCAGCTCAGGTCATGACCTTTTAATTTCTCGGCAAAAGCATAGTAGACGTAGCGTGCTAAAAAAAAAAAAGAAAAGAAAAGAAAAGAAAATACGCGTTCTTTTTGGAGTGACGATCGGTCATCTCGCCTTGGCCGATCATCCCTGCGAAGGATGTCTGGCTCCGGCGGATCTCCCAGTGGTTTGTTGAGGAAGCATCGAAGGATTTCCGCGAACCTCGCGGTGTATTCGGGCCATGATACCGAAACGAGTAAGAGAGCGTGGAGACTTGACACTGAGATACTTATTCACGACGCATTGACGCTCCTAGAGCATGTACATGCTATCCGTGGTACAACATATTCCGAAACAGTCTAGTGTAGTTGGCGAGGTAGCGGGTGTCAGCTGAAGTAAGGTTAAATGCCAGCAGACCGTAGGGGACCTGGTCGTGTCGCTCGACACGAGAGGCCATGTGACGTCGGCCATGACGAACGAAAACAAAGGACGCGGACCTCGATCACGCAGATATGTCGTGACTCCGTGCAAGGTTCATCCGTTCAGGAGCCGCAACAAAGATCCTGCATGGCTTGGAATCTCCTGGCGCGCCCAACGCATGTGCTTGAGACAATGCCCTGCAGTCAGATCCGGCCGCAGTGACTTGGTGCGCGCTCACATCTGTCTGCACGTATGCGCAAGCTGCTGAGGCGGGGATACAGCAACTTTTCAGGCAGCCGGTCGTCTCTCTTGGCCGTGGGTTTTTGGCAAAGGAGGTTTTGAGTAAAACGCTGGGCGTAAGGACAGGGCTCAGTCAGCGCAGGTGGGCCAGCGAATGGTGGATAAACAACCAAAGGCGTCGCGTCCGCTGAGAGATTCTCGGGGCCGTAATAGATGGGCTGGCCGCGTAACAGGGCTGAAGGAGTGCCTCAGCAAAGCCACGAGGCTGTGGGACCCGGGAAGTGGTGGGTATTTTCGGAGGCGTCAGCGCTACCCCGGCCGGGGGGAGTAAGCATTCGCCTCGACCTCTGCGCAATGCGCCAAAGTGGCAGTAAGACACACCAAGGAGCTTGGTGCGCTTGCGTAGCGTCAAGTCTTGCCAACGAAGAGATGGAGATCAGTGTTGGTTGTGTCGGTGGGTGTAGGAGATGAGGAATGTCGGGCAGGTGATGTCAAGACTTGGCTTGCAGCTCGCCAGTGCCCCGCTTTCTCTCTCTCTCTCTCTCTCTCTTTGCCGCCATTCTTCGGCTCTCCAGCCGGTCCGCTCGCTATCGTCCTCAATCAACAACACCGCTTCCTCGTCTTTGCTCTAGCTGCCGCCCGGCTTCTGCACGCCGATTGCGGGACGATCCGGCTTGTGACCGTCTGCGTTACCATGCACCAGGCAACATCCCGGCCTGCAGCTTGCACGCTGCCCCTCGTCCACGTCAGACCCGTCAGATCTTTAACGACAGAGTTATCCTGGCGCTCGGTAGCCGCAGCAAGACTAGCCTGTAGTTTACCTGTAAATCTTGTCTCTTAACCGCTGCTACTGGTCCGCCGCTACCGGCGTCTGTCCATTACTTACGGCACGAAAATAGTGCCCGTCCATCAGAGGCGCCGCCGCCGCTTACCCCGGCCTGCGCACTCCTCTCACGTCAATCTATCGCCCCGCTGAGCCTGGCACACTTAGGATCAGCACGAGGCTTTTCCTTCATCTTGCACCGTGACCGTTTTTTATTTGGGTACGCGCCCAATTACCGCCTGTCTCGCCTCGGCTCTCCGCTGACACCCGCATGTGCAAATATCCTTCAACCCCTGCTCTACGCCCCATTGCGCTGACTCTAGCGAAGAGGCGGCTCAACATCATGTCATTACTTGGCTGTGCTGATTGGCTGATGAAGCCGTCGTCGGTGCTGCGCCCGCAGCATCGCCGACATCCTGCCTCTACCACCCGTGCGTTTTGTCCAATTCGGACAAACACGATCAGAAAGTGGATGCTAGATCATGATACCGCCATGCTCACTCACCCTCGTGCTCAAGGGAACACCCCGTCCGCCATCGCCCCTGAACTACCTTCCCCTACCTCATCCACCCATAAGTCGAATCTTATATTGCTGGCTCCATCCCAATCATTTCCTTCTCCAGTCCACCCTTTCCTATTTCTTTCCTCACGTCACATTCAGATACCCGGACTCCTTTCAGCTGCCAAATTTCCTCTTTCCGGGACTTAAACCCCCCGACTCTCTTACTCCTCTCTCAATTTCCTACCACCCACCGCTCGCTCTCACAATGTCTTTCGTTGCCAGGTCCGTAGTAAGGGGCCTCGCCAGCAGAGCCGCCTTTACCAATGGATCGTGGGCTGGTGCCTGGGAGACTCATGGCTCCACCCAAGGTTCCATCTCACCGCAACTACGCAATGGTACGTACCAGGTTCAGTTGTTTACATTCCCAAATTTGACTGATCTTTATTGCAGGCGGCGGGCCTCTTGGTACCTTGGATGCTCCACACTTGCCTGGCTGTATTGGTTCTCCACCGTGGGGCAACCATGACTCTCATGACCCTTTCGGCATGCCTGATACCGGCATTACTCGGGAGTATGACTTTACTCTCACTTATCAAGACATCGCTCCCGACGGCGTCACTAAGAGGGGCATCGTTGTCAACGGTCAATATCCCGGGCCCACGATCGAGGCCAACTGGTGCGTACATCCTTACGTCACGCACATGACATCAAGCTAAAACTTCGTTCAGGGGCGATTGGATCCAGGTTACAGTCCACAACGGTCTAGGCGAGGACGAAGGTGAGGGTACCGCGATGCACTGGCATGGCTTTTTGCAGAAGGAGAGCCAGTGGATGGATGGTGTCCCTGGTGTTCAACAATGTCCCATTCCTCCCGGAGAGAGCTTCACCTACCGCTTCCGCGCTGAGCAGTACGGCACCTCTTGGTACCACAGCCACTACAGCGCGCAATACTCGGGCGGCGCTGCTGGTCCTCTCATCGTATACGGTCCGGACAGCCAGAGTTACGACATTGACCTCGGTCCCGTCATGGTATCTGACTGGTATCACCCGCAATACTACGATATTGTCAAGCAGACCATGCAGGCCGACCCCACGGGCACCACCCCTCCCCCGCCGCCTCAGTCCGACAACAACCTGATCCAGGGCTTTGGCGACTTCGACTGCTCGCTGACGACGAAGCCCTGCATTCCTGACGCCGGTGTGGCTAAGTTTAAGTTTACTTCTGGTAAGAAGCATCGCCTTAGGCTTATCAACTCCGGCTCCGAGGCGATGCAGAGGTTCTCCATCGACGGCCACACCATGAAGATCATCGCACACGACTTCGTTCCGGTCGAGCCCTACGAGGTCACGGCCCTGACCCTTGGCGTCGGACAGCGGGCCGATGTGGTTGTCGAAGCCACGGGCAAGCCCTCGGATGCGTACTGGATGCGCTCAGAGATCGGGCTCGACAAGTGCAACGTCTTCAACGCGAACGCCTCCGAGGCCCTCGCCGTCATCCTCTACGAGGAGGCAGACCTGCTGGCCGTGCCCAGCTCCTCCGCCCAGCCCGACGCGGAGCTGACATCGTGCACCAACGACGACATCTCCGTCGGCCTGCCGCTCCAGCACATCCTGCCCGACCCCAACCCGTCCGTCACGACCGAGCTGCACGTCGAGAACAAGTACAACGGCACACACTGGCTCTGGCACTTCGGCGGCCCCAGCTACCGCGCCGACTTCAACGACGCCCTCCTCTACCAGCTCCAACAGGGCATGCCCGACTTCGGCCCGCAGTCCAACGTGCACGACTTCGGCGCCAACAAGTCCGTCCGCTTCGTCGTCTACAACCACGTCCCGGCCCCGCATCCCATGCACTTGCACGGCCACAACTTCTGGGTCCTCGCCGACGGCGTCGGCACCTGGGACGGCGCCATCGCCAACCCGCAGAACCCCCAGCGCCGCGACGTGCACGTCCTCCAGCCCGCCCAGGGCAGCACTCCGTCGTACATGGTCGTGCAGATCGAGCTTGACAACCCGGGCCTGTGGCCGTTCCACTGCCACATCGCATGGCACGTCTCGGCGGGGTTGTATTTGAACGTGCTGGAGCGCCCGGACGATATCAAGGCGCTGCAGATTCCGGCCGCGGTTGGCGATCAGTGCAGGGCGTGGGCGGACTACACGGCAAAGAATACGGTGGATCAGATCGACTCGGGGTTGAAGAAGGAGTAGGGGGTGTGGATGGTTTACTACTTTTCTTTTTTTCTCTCTTTTTTTTTTCCGCACCTTCCCTTCTTGATACCAGCATGTTTTTGGGCGTTAATTAAGGTCCTTTTGCGCATTTCCAAGGTGTTATGTCTTTCCCTTGCGGATAAGATGGTCTGCCTCACTTTTACTTTCCTTTAGGACGTTGGCATTACTACCGAAATGTGGGAAGTCGAAGACGGAGCGATGGGAAGGAAAGATGGAGCGACAACCTCCGGTTTCGGAGTTCTGTTTCTTTACTTTAATCTGTAATCGCTAATTACAGGCACGCAAGATAATAACAGATTCATTCTCCATTGTGGAGGATTGTAGATAGAGACTTAGCTACAGATAGGATTAACGCATAGTTTCCTTTCCAAACTAGCAGAACCTGGTCGGAAAACAATATCTACTCAACATCCCGTGTATTCGAAAGTGGTGCGTGTAACGCAAGATGCCGAAGAAAACACCTTGGCGACAAGCGCAAACAAAAGGTCCAAGGCGTGCCTTCACGCATTCAGAAACCATGGAAACCACTCATACCCAGCAACGCACTCCCACCCAAAAAGGCTACCACAGGCAAAAAAAAAAAGAAAAAAAAACCGGGCAGGCGCAAAACACACTTCTGGACACCAGCCTCGTATGCGCACCCACCCACATGCAAGGCCCGATGATCGGGGAGCAGACCCGTCAGGCTGGTCCGTAGCGGGCCCTCTTCCGGCGCCTCTCTTCTTTCTCTTTCGCTGGCGGGAAACAACTTCGAACGTCGCATCCGAAGGAGTGGGTGTGAGATTGCGCCCCCCCCCCTCCCCTGGGCCAAGCCATTTTTTCATTAATCCTTCCCGGAGCGCACGCCTATCGACCTGTGTCATGCGCCAGCCCCCGCTCCCCGTCCTTCGCTACGCAACTCTCGCGATTCATTGCGGGCCCGGCTGACCCAGGAAGCCTATCTCGAATACACTTCTCGCTTGCCGCTGGTCATGCTCTTTGCAGGGCATTGCTGATGAGAAAAAAGGGCGAGCGTGCGGAGTGTGCACTGGCAATGATGGGACGCCCGGGTCCGTGGCTCTGGTCGGCCGGGGGCCGTGTGTGCGTGTGCGTGTGCGTGAGTGTGCGTTGTTCGCAGCTGTTTGGGCGGTGCGTGGTGCGTTCCGGGGGTGCCGGTCCCGAGAGGTCGGGTCGGGAGGGAGGTGGTTCGGCAATTCGGGCCGATAGGCTGGAAGAGAGATGGGACGAGGCACTGCCTTTGGCGGATGCCTTTTTTCAACCAGCTTGTGGTGCTACTTCAACATGTGCGGCGTGACTGGAATCCTGAAGTATTGGAAACGGCTAGAAATACTTGCGGAGATCATGAGCCGGGGGCAGGGAATGAGGAATGAGAAACCTGAAGAGGAAGAGACTCGGAAAAGAAAGCGATGTTAATTGACCTGATCGTTGACGACCCTAAAGAGCATCCATTTGAATTTGATTGCCTCAACTGAGTGGTATTCAACATCGCCACTGCTACGAGAGACAGGCTCTACCGCTCTCGCGTTGCCTCTTGACGGTGAATCTTCGCCTCGCCCATTTCAGCTCAATGTCCTTCTGTGCCCTTTTATCGGGAAGAATCGTAACGTTGTCAAGGTACTCTTCCCTCTCAGATGCTCCGAGTTGCTCCACGGCGTGCCAGGCATTGTTTAGCAACGAGAATTCGGTTGACGTGCAGAAGCAGATGTTGGAGACGGTAGCCAAGACGGGCTGGGATCAACGAGTTGGCCATAACGATTGCGATGCCTTTCCAGTGCTATGGCTTCTGACATGGCTCCACCGGCGTGGCTTTTTCACTTCTCATAACACCAAAATTCGGTAGCCAATCGTAGTATACCATACGCTTCAGCGATTTCATAAGTCCCTGTCACGCCAGGGCGGAAACTTCGGTCTCTACCATTATGCCCATGAAGATGGAATTCAGCACTGGATAAATATAAGTCCGCACAGTAATCTTTAGTACCGCGAAGTTTAGGCAAGATGCCAATGACACAATGCAGCAGCCACATACCGAGAGAACTTTTTTTTTTTTTTTTTTTAGCAAGCTCAGTCACCGTAATGATTAGCTACCATAGAAGCTAATTATGGCCTCATTCGAAGAAACATCAAGCAGGGAACCGTCACAGACGTTCTACGGCAACCATCATGCTTCGTACCACGGCGCTTAAACACTAGAAATATATGACCGATTTCAACTCCATTTATGACTTTACGGCTATCGTTGCTTTGTACCTCGCAGACCATCACTGCACGGTCGAACAAGTCTTCATTCCGATTCAAGAACATATTCATCTGGCCATCTTGCATAGAATCCAGACCATTTCTAAGACCACCGACTTTGGTTGGCAAGCTGTGAGTCATAAAGCATGGCACATTATCGCCCCAAACGGGTCCATGTTGATCTGAAAAGACTGTCCGAAATCCAAAAAGTCAGATACCAGAGAGTCCGCCAGGTATTTTCTTATGATGTTGCGGTTGCTTGCTTGGACTGTGTCATTGAACTACAGAGAATAGTTACTTGCGCAGACATTGAGCCGCGTCCGATACTCATCGTAAAAGGCGAATGCACCAGTCTTCTATGCCGGGCACACACAAATGATGCGCGCATCAAAAAAAAGAAATACCTGTCTAGTTGAGCCACGGTTTCCGATTCGTCTCCGCACCCACCGGAAGCGATGCAAGGAGGGCCGGCTCTCTAGTCATCTCAGCTGTCGGAACGAAAAAGCGTGACGCCACGCTCAGAATCTGAGCTGGCAGGCGTTTCTTAAATCCAACATGAGCAAATGCCGAGTAGGATGGTGCAAGCGCCAACCAGTAGTTCTGACTAGGGTCGAAGAGTTTTGCGTTTTCTGCAAAATGCTCCATGCTAAACCCTACCGTAACGTTCACTGTGCGAGGAGATCCGCGGTCGAGTCCAGACCTCGCATCCCACAGTAACAAGGTGGATGTAAACTGAGACACTGGCATTGCCGCCGTGAAGAGGGAGACACAGAGCTTGATAGTGCCGTGTTGGAGTGGAGCCTTATGTTCTCCCAAAAAGACAAAATCAACTTAATAGGCCGGAATTGATAAAGCGTATAATTGCGAAGGCTGATGTATCCACCAGCTTGATGCTCCCATGCCTGCTGAACCCGGCGTACACGCTTTCGAGCATAGCCACAGCGAGCTCGCTTGGAGTCGATACGGCTACCGAGATGGCGAGAGCTGACGAAGTCATCGATTAGCCAATCCGGCCATGTAGCATGATCTTGCACCGTTGCTCATTATCAAGCACGCCGACACACAGGAAGTTGACAGCAGAGACTGCAGATACGAGGAGTATGGCGGCGCCGAATTTGTGACAAGGAGCTGCTAGCTCAGCCGGCCGAGCAAGCGGAAGGAGGGTTGCGGCCCAGTAGAGACAAGAGACTGAGACGATGGTGACTTCGTAGGCTTAGCGGTGGGAATCAAGCATTGTCATATGCCCATGCGCTTCAGCCCAACATGATGTCACTGAGACTGTGTGTCCCAGTTGCGCTAGTCCGCCATCCTCTGGTGATGGAACCAGAGTACCTCCGCCAGGAGAAGTTGTTCAAAGGGTTTACTGGACCTGATGGACTGGTTATAGGCCGCCACACTGTCCACCGTAGAGACGAGAGAAGATTAAGAAATGCTTGGAACGTTAGTCCTTGACTCAATTGGTGAACTGCTCAACAGAGCCAAGAAAAGAAAGATGGCATGCCAGCAGATGGAGTTGTTCTAGGCGTTTAGATTATAAGGCCAAAGTGCATTTGCAATCTAAAAATAGTTGAGTTCTTGTACAACATCACTGATAGGGGTCGTTCAGCGAAGTCCCCGACGTTCCACCGTGGAACTTGAGCCCGTATGCTGGTAACCATTTACCTTGGCCGCGTTGTAAGCTCATCAGCGTCTCTTCAGCCTCGCGAGCTGGATTTGGTCGAATTGTCCGAGGCAAGGAACAGGCTTGTGGCCGTGAATGGTCAGTTCAAGAGGTTGATGCGCCTGAGACTGCCGTGCAGTTGAGGACGCATTACAGTGAGTGAATCATATACTCACACGCACAAATGCCTAACACATGACTTCTTCCTCTCATGCCCATATGTAAAGCAAGAGGTGGAACGAGCCCGACGAAAGTAGCCTTTCGTGAGCCAACGCACACTAGTAACGGAATCTGGTTTATTTCAAAACGTAAATGGAACGGGGCGGACCAGTTGTGATGTGTGTGAATCCCGCAGCAATATTCAGCGCTCCACCTGGAAGCTCCTTGGGTTATAAGCAGACTGCGGAGCGCTATCCATTACAACCATGCAGAAGAGGACTGCTGAAAGAGTGGAAGACACATGAAGCTGCATGTTAACCGTCATCCGTCCGGGGTAATGCCTTGATGCAGATAACGGCAGCAAAAAGGATGGGCGTTTGTGGCTTTTGCAGGAGGCAGAGCTCAGCCGGTTGAGCAGAGTAATATTCTTTCACTATCTTTCAAAATTCTGTGCTGCGCATTATGATTGGCGGGGTGCTTTAAAAACGCAGGCCGGGAAATGACGACCCGCCCGGATAACGATGGCGGTCATGCAAACGATGGTGGCGCCGCAGGAGGATTCATCTAGAACTGCATAAAACCGCAATCAGATGGCTCGTCTCTCGTGGCCCGGACATCGGAAAGGCTCGGAAAATGACACGGAAAGGCGCGTCCGCTGCAGATTGGAGTCACGTGGCTGCCGGGGTCAGATGCTTGTGGAGTAAGCATAAAGCTTGGCGGTATCCCAAGTGCGGAAAAGGAGGTGAGCGATAGAGGCTGCGACCAACAATGATTGGGAAGGCTGCCGGCAAAACAGAAAGCGCAAGATTCGAGTCAATGGTTCGCTGGCTGCAGGAGACACGGAGCGGCAGTTCGGAAGGGTGGCTCCGACACGGGCGCCCGGTCTTTCGGAGAAGCCGAGGCGCCGTCAGACCGGGCTGGACTGAGGCTTGGGGACCCTAATCGCGTCAAATTTTGCAAATCCACGGTCGAAGCGATCCGGCGGCGGGCGCTTCGTGTGCGTCATGTCAGGAGCAGCAGGCAGCAGGAATGCGGCCTCGTGAGGCTGAGCCCGTGGCATTATCGCGTAAAATGGTCGGTGTGAGGTGTTGGGTGAGTCAGGCTGCAGGTGACCGATGTTGACGCAGATGACTGCGGCGAGAGAGCAGCATGGGGGGGAGGCCTGAAGCGGAAAAGCTTGCGAGCGCGAGGTCGAGACGAGCTTTGGCGAAGCTTCGTAAAGGGCGGCTGGAGAGTGGAGGTCTGGTGCGAGCGGGCGACGCCAGAGCAGCACCAGCCAGGCCGGCCCGCCAGCCCCTGCCACCGATTCGGCAAGGTCGACGACAGAAGCGCAAGATCGGGGAGAGAGGCCGAAAGCGAGTCCGAGCTCTCGGGCTGTGGAATGCAAGGCAGCAGCTTTTGCTGCATGCATCGCGCAGTCCGCGAGCTCTTGGCCCGGGCAGACTGTCGTCCCGTTGTCGTGTCTCCCACCGCTGTACCACCCGCTGCGTGCTGCCGATTGGCCCGCCGGGCGCTGGCTGGCGTCTTTGACAGCGCCGCCCTCGCTCGCCATCCACGACCGTCGGCACCCTTTGCACCGTCCGCACGCCCCGATCCGCCTGCTCACACGCCGGCACAGACGATGCCCTGTGCCCGGCGCCCGTGGTTTTATACAATATGGCTGCCTTGCATCCTCACCTCCGCTCAGGCACGCCGACATTCTCCCCCTCCTTCTTCGCCCGCTGTCGCGCACTGTCATAGCGCATAAAGCCGCGCCGTCTGCCGCTGGTCTTTCAACCATGGCTGCTTCCGACTCTGAGCGCGCGAGCAAGCAAACAATGGATGCTCCTTCTCCCACCTCTAGCGCCCCGCCCTCGGTGAGCGAAAAGAAAGAACCTGCCGGCACCACCACCACCACCATGCCCGCTGAAGGAAACCACCCAGACAGAGAGAAGACTCCCTCCGTGGGCGGCCCTGTCGTGCTTTCCAACCTGGAGGAAGCTGCCGCAGAGGCTACTGCCGGCCCCGAAGATGAGGACGAATACCCAAAGTCGTGGAAGTTGGGCTTCATTACCATCGCCCTGTGCCTTTCCGTCTTTTGCATGGCCCTGGTACGCCTTGGTCCCGCTGCTTCCCACCAAGAACGTCGCCGCTGATCTCGTTGCTTGCACAGGATAACACCATTATTTCGACTGCCATCCCCCGCATTACTGACCAGTTCAAGGCCCTCGATGATGTGGGCTGGTACGGTTCCAGCTACCTGCTCACCACCTGCGCCTTCCAGCTCATTTACGGCAAGCTGTACACGTTCTTCTCCATCAAGTGGATATACCTGGTTGCCTTGTTTATTTTCGAGCTTGGCTCCTTCATCTGCGGTATCGCGCCCACCTCGGACGCTCTGATCGTCGGCCGTGCAATTGCAGGTCTCGGCTCCGCTGGGATTTTCTCCGGCGCCATTCTTATAGTCAGCAAGACGGTGCCCCTGCGCCAAAGGCCGACCTACACTGGGCTGATTGGCGCAATGTACGGCATTGCCAGTGTGGCTGGCCCCCTTCTCGGTGGTGCCTTTACTGACAAGGTGACTTGGCGGTGGTGGTAAGCTTATCTCACTGTCGATCTAAACCTTACGCTGACCTCCTGCCAGCTTCTACATCAACCTTCCATTCGGCCTGATCACTGGAGTCTTCATCATCTTCTTCTTCAAGTCTCCAAAGGTTGTGAAGAACACTGCCGTCGGCTGGAAAGCTAAGCTCAACGAATTCGATCTTTATGGAACCTTCGTCTTCATTCCGGCTATAGTCTGCTTGCTGCTTGCTCTCCAATGGGGCGGCTCCAAATACGAGTGGGGTAACGGACGCATCATTGCTCTCTTCGTCGTCTTCGGCATTCTCATTATCGGTTTTCTCGGTATTCAAGTCTGGAAGCAGGAGCAGGCCACGGTCCCTCCGCGCGTCTTCAAGAACCGCACAGTCTGGTCTTGCGCCTGGTACGGCGCGCTTCTCGGCGGCGCTTTCTTCGTCATGGTCTATTACATCCCCATCTGGTTCCAGGCCATCAAGGGCGCCACCGCTGTCAAATCCGGCATCATGAATCTGCCTATGGTTCTCGGCCTTGTCGTCATCTCCATGCTTGCCGGTGTCAGCGTCTCGATAATCGGCTACTACGTCCCATTCATGATCATCTCCTCCATCTTCATGTCCGTTGGCGCCGGCTTGCTTACCACCTTCGAAGTGGATACCAACCACCCCAGGTGGATTGGCTTCCAGTTCATCTTCGGTGCCGGCGTCGGCTTCGGTATGCAACAGCCGCTCATTGCCGTCCAGGCCGCACTTCCAACTGCCGATATCCCCATCGGCACGGCCATCATGATGTTCACGCAGACTCTCGGCGGAGCGCTTTTCATTTCCGTTGGCCAGAATGTCTTCACGAACCAGCTGATCAAGAACATCGCACACGCCATTCCCGAAGGCGGTGCCTCGCTTCAAGGTCTCGTGCTTTCGACTGGTGCTACCGAGCTGCAGGGTGCCATCACTCGCGGGTTCCCGCAGTATCTGGACGGCGTGCTCAGTGCGTACAACGACGCGTTAACGCAGACGTTTTATGTTAGTGTCGCACTGGCCTCGCTTAGCATTCTCGGTGCTGCGTGCTGCCAGTGGGTCAGCGTGAAGGGAAAGAAGATCGAGATGGGAGGTGCCGCTTGAGCTTCTCAAAGCGGCCATCACTCTGTTTCAATTCCAGTCTCCCTCCTCTCTTGCTCTCCCGCCAACTCTTCTCACTCTGTTCTATCCACCCACTTATGCCTTCCTAAAATCATTCTAATTCCGCAACGGATAGCGGGCTACCAAAACACATTCACCTTGTACGATATTGACGATAGCGGTTCAGCATAGCATTGGCGTTGTTGTTGTGCTTTTCCTACTGCTGAGGCGAAACACTGGGATTATCTTGGACAATGATATCATCAAGATTACTGACACTCTTCACTCTTGGCCCATCCGGCTGTATAGACCGGGCGGCGCAATACGTCTAGGCAATGAACAATAGAGTTAGATCACTTGTATAGTAAGATACAACAATATGAGCAGCGAACGACTCGAGTAACCATCTAAGCATCTGCATCGTCAAAAGTGCTGCCTTATTAGGCTCGACAACAGCGAGTAAGCACATACTTTTCACATGCATACGCCCCTTCGCGCAAGTGTTATCGCTTATCTCTCCCTCCCATCAATTCAATCGGAAAGGAAGGGGAGGGGAAGAAAAAAGCATTTAAGCTTAACCACCATACCATCCCCGTCCCTCGTCGTCCAATTTACCTTTTTTTTGCCCCAGTCGTAAAAGAGAAACCCCACTTCCCGCATCTCGCGTCCATCCCTTCCGGCGTATCCGCGCGTTCTCCACTCTCACCGCCGCCCCGCGAACTCACCCACCGTCGTGGCTCCCGCTCCCGACTCGGCGAACACCCTGACTAGCCCTACCGGAAACGCGCGGAAACTGGCGCTTCCCGATGGGAGTGCGTGGTCGGGTGGTCAGATCCAGCCCCCGGGTTCCAGAATCTGCTCACGTGTTGCGCGCGCTCCCGCTTCTGCGCGTGCAGCTTTTTCCCGGAGCAGACGTTTTATCCCGTGATGGCCCCTTTTTTTTTGGGGGGGGGGGGCATGACTAAGTCAGTCGCGGGTTGGACCAGTCCAGTGGTGACGGCATCGCTCCATGAACGAGGATCGACGGCGGCGTGGATTGGTACATACGTACGTGTGGAGAGCGTCACCACTTTTTTAAGCAGGGTCGCGCTCGGCGCGCGCGCGGGGAGGTGAGGGTGACGATGATGATGATGCTCGGCGCCCAGCATTGGCGGGGTGCTGGCCTTTCCTTGGTAGATGGTTCTGGGCTATTGGTGTAGTTTCTTTGGTGGCGAGGAAGTGGGGTGATTGATGGTTGGTGGATGTCGGGTGGTGGTAGCAAGGTGGGCAAGCGTTGGATGTCAGCCAGGAAAACCCCCCTTTCTTTTCCTTTCCGTTCGTGGTGGGGTAATTGTGTCGTCATGAGGATGTGATGAAAGCGATCAAGCTTGGGAATATTGGAATTCTTTGAAGTCAGAACGCATGTTTTTTGCATTCGGTTGGATGTGGCCAGCAGTCCTGTTCTTCTGTTGAAAAAATACGAAAAACGTTTCTGTCGCTACTGCAGTCTTTGGGAGAAACGAAGGAAAAAGGCAGAGAGCTCACTCAGTGCTTGCGCTCGTCAAAGAAAAGTTTACTAGTTATACAATACCAGAATTGTTGCTCTTTGGTATATCCTCCCAATCCCATAGAAACCCGACTTTTTATGTCCATCAAAACGAAAGCGGGGAAAAAACAAAATTCGCCCATATCATAAAACCATCAGGATATCATACTCTGAATTTATCGAAAGTTGCGGAAAATGAAGTCGATTAGGCCTTCCACCTGACCTCGGACCAGGTTTCGTACTCGTGCTTCAGGCTCTTTTGGACCCAGATGATAGTGATCCAAGCCCAGATACCTGCCCAGATGAAGGGGATACACCAGCCGACCTAGTTAGGTTAGTTTATATTATGCCTCGTTGGAAGCTGGGGTTAGATTTCACTTACAACGTACGCGGCATCACGCTGGAGGGTGAATATAAGAGCAGTGGTGATTGAAGCAATTGCGCATGCGCCGAAAGCCCAGAAAAGCGTCAGGCGGTGCAGCATCATGCGGAACTTGTGGCTGGCCATATAACGCAGATTGAGTCGTTGCCTGAACTCAGTTCCACCGCTTCCATCAACAGCGCAAATATCCTCGATGAGTGAGTAGATGCCTGGTCGGAGGGGAGAGCCTTTTGGTAGGGACGAGATCCGGATTGGAGCCTTGTAGCCCGCGATACGTGCAATATCCATGACAAGCATCTCCACACCAAACGCGAAGACCATGCTAGGTACGGGCATAGCGAGCAAACGGATCGGTGGCTCCTCGGGAACAGTGCCCACGATGAGTTCAATCATAACGGCGATCCACGCAACTGAGAGATTCCAGTGAAACCAATCGAGCTTGTTGCGAGTTAGCTCCAGCAACAAGACAAAACGGATGTAATTATGCTTACATAGAATCGCTTGGCGCCAATGACGCGGCAGGTAGAGCCCTTTTTCCACAGTCGGTGGAACCGCAAAAAGTACTCGACAATGGAGACGGTGCCGAGCAGACCGGTACTGATGCTAAAGACAGCATTATGCGACAAGCTGGTGCCGTACCACAATCCGAAGTAGAGGGCGATGGGCATGGCGACGCAGTCCAAGATAATCAAGCTCCAGAATAGGGCAATGCTCTTCTTTCGCGTGCGCAGGGTGTAGTTGAGCTCGGGCGGATGCGTAAAGTCAGGGTCCTCGTAGCGGACCTGGGTGTTGGCATTCTGGGCGTTGATGGACGAGGCGCGGGTGGAACCGGGCCTACTTGGCGTAGGGGTTGTAGATGAGCCTGGCGTCGAGCCCGTGGTGTTGGCATTGTTGGCATTCGGGACCTGCAGCAATCCTGCGACGGTGTTTGTTGGGTCGGATGGAGGATGACTCGGGCGCCTCTCGGGGGGCGGCGCGAAGTCTACCTGCGTCACGGGCAGTTCGTTGCTGCTCATGATGTCAGGGTGGTTTCAGCCTCGCAATTGAACGTAAGGTGCGGATGAGTGCGGATGTGGGAGAAAAAGAAGAGAGAACCACGACGTTATGAACAGATGGAGAGTCAGAATAAGAAGGGTCCTCGAGGGGTGACAGGTGGGAAGGCTCGGCGGAAGGAAAGGGCTCGCGGTCTCGCCGCGGGCAGCCGGTGACGGGTGATGTTATCGCGGACAAGGAATAGTACGCATGACGTAGCGCCGCCAAGCCTCCGCTCGCACCGGCCCAATCACGCGCAGCCTGGGGGTGATCAAGCTTCACGGCGGCCGGTCTTCTTATGCTCCGCCTGCGCTCCCTCCCCTCCGACCCCAATATTACGTGTGCTTCCCTCTCGTACGAAACGAGCATGCCCGGTTTGCGATCGCGATGCGTTTCGCTCAGCGATGCCTAGTCCTGCAGTGTCTCGCGAGCGCCGCCTCTGCCCTCTTCACCTCCCAGACTCCCTTGCAAGCGACTCCCGACTACAACATCTCCACCACCCTGTTCGCAGAGCTCGAAGAGCTTGCTCGCATTGTCGACATCTCCTACTGCGTCGGAGTCGCCGGCTTGGGCATCACGAAACCCTTTCAGTGCGCGAGTCGATGCAGTGAGTTCCCGGACTTTGAGCTGGTGACCGTTAGTTTTGCCCCGAGTAACCCGGAAAGCTTACCTTCGCAGCTAACATAAATAGGCCTGGAACACTGGTCCACTGCTCTCCGACTCTTGTGGCTATATCGCCCTATCTCATCGTCCTTCCGAACCCCGGATCGTCCTAGCTTTCCGCGGCACCTATTCTCTGACCAACACGATTGTCGACTTGTCGACCATACCACAGGAATACATACCGTACCCTGGAAGTGATGATGGTGATGACAGAAAGGATGGTGCGCCGGACGCAAAGCCACCCAAATGCATGAATTGCACTGTCCATACAGGGTTCTATCAGTCCTGGGTTAACACGAGAGACAAGATCCTGACGAACGTTGCCGAAGCCATCAAGAAACATCCAGACTATAAGCTCACGTTGGTCGGACATTCTCTGGGAGGTGCTGTTGCGGCTTTGGCCGCGTTGGATTTCAAGGCGCGCGGCTGGGATCCTCTGGTCACGACGTTTGGGGAGCCACGCGTGGGTAACGAGGGATTGGTGCGGTACATCGATGCTCGGTTCAACGTTGGCGAAAACATGACGGTTGCAAACGACACGGCCATAAAGTTCAGGCGGGTTACACACGTGGCAGATCCAGTACCGCTGCTACCCCTGGAAGAATGGGGATACCATATGCATGGCGGGGAGATCTTCATCGATAAGGCTGACCTGCCCCCGAGCGTTGCCGACATCCGCATTTGCTCAGCTGACGAAGATCCGGACTGCATCGCTGGCGACGATCCCGCCGCGTGGATCCCTGCGCGGTTCAAGCTCTGGCAGCTTTTCTGGGCGCATCGCGACTACTTCTGGAGGCTCGGACTGTGTGTTCCTGGTGGAGATCCCTGGGACTGGAAGGGCAGGTACCCGTCTGATAAGGATTCGCACGAGGATGAGGAACTTTGACGTTATGATTACGACTTGAGGACTAATTTGCTGAATCTGTCGAGGGGTCAACGGAGCGTGCTTTTCGCGGTTGCAATAATACATGTATTCGGATGGTTTGGTGGTGCTGTGGGAGTACACGAAACCGATGCCACTGAGCACAAACTGGTTATTCCTCTTGGCACATGTTTACATAAGCATTTCATGTTCCGTCAGCCCAGGCTAGGCAGCTAGGTGCATGTGAACAGGTGGTCTCAACATACGCGTCTCACAGATCATTCGCGGTGTTGGCAGATGAGCTCGCGTTCAGCCGCGTAAATAGGCACCAGAAACAATATTTTTTTTTGCGGCAGGGCTCGTTTACGGACTAAATCAAAAGTGGGGTGTGATTGGAGGTGCATGTGAAATGACGGTACCTGAAAGGTACGCGGCCAGCATGATCCCTCTGGCTGCCAACCTGACACGGCGGCGGGCAGCTCAGACCTCAGCGCGGTGCTTCGAAATATGGGGTGGCGGGAGACATTTGCCTAGCGATTCCTGGAAATCTCAAACAGTGTGGCCGGCTGCATGACTCGGGGCGCGCTGTTCCTGGGCACTGGACCGAGCAGGCCGTTGGGTAGAGGCGGGCTGATGTATGCCAAGACGGGGAGATTGCGCCCGCGTGGCTGCTGGAGGCCGTTTAAGGTGAGACGGAAGTTAGGTGGGAGGCGTGCGGCGTTGGGCGACAACGCCATGACCGAAGTTCACGTGTGCATGAAGCCAGCAGGGCGCGAGATCTGTCACGCACGGGAGATATGGTCCCTGCTGCGACCTACGGCGTCATTGCGCGATTTGAAGCGGAGCAGGTGCAGGTGCAGCTCTATTTTCGTTGGTCAAGCTTCTTCGCGCCGCCCAAAGCGTGCACTCGAACCTTTTGATCGTATCGCCGGCCACCATCTCTGCGTCGCTCTCCGCTTCGCGCGCCCGCTGCCCGCTGCCCGCTGCCGTCACCCCTACAACGCCCCAGTCCCCAGCAACACCACCAGCGAGCAGCCACCGGCTTCTGTCACCATTCCACCGCACAGCCTATCCCAGCATCCGCTACCTGCGAGCGCGCGCGCCCCCCGCCCACCGCAATTCTCGCGGCGCAAGCGACCGCCCGCCCGCCCAAAGTCGACGCCGCCGCCGCAATATTTCAGGGTCCACGCATTGCTGCCCTCCGACGCTTGCCTTCTGTCCAGGATCCCGCGAGCCAGCAGCCCGCGCGTCCTCAGGAGCGCAAGCCCGCAGTGACACGCTGCGCCGCCTGACCGACTCCAAGTTGCGCTCCCCGAGCTGGCGCCCCGCCAGCAGCCTCGCCGCACATGGGCAACGTTGGCAGCCGCCAGGGCGAGGGCGATCCTCTGTTCCTGCGCGACCAGAATCGCTGTGCGGCAATCCCTCCGCCGGCTTCTCCTGAAACCACACTGACCCTCTTGGTGCAGTCTCCATCTCTGCGCTCACCGTCACCAACTCGCGCAATCGCGTCCTCTTAAACATCACCCCCAACGCCTTCCCCGCGACCCGCTACACTGCCAAGAGAGATTTTGGAGATGACTCGGTCGTAGACTACGTGCAGGTACGCCGCCTGAGTTGGGCGCAGTCGGCGTGGTGCTCGGACTGACTTGCGACTGACAGGACCCCGAGTCGTCCCCCGCATCCCCGCCCAGCTTTTTGCTCCGACTAACCAATGACGAAGAGCTATTCTTCAACTTTACCTTTGTTGTCAGGCAGTCACAGGCCCTCCAGACAACTAGCAATCCCGCTATACCTGTCAGCACGCTTGCGCCCGTCGACACCGTGATCAACGGCCTCACCTTTGTTTTCGCGCCGAGCAGCAAAGAGCTGGACAATTTGGTTACGAGAGAATTTCACGCAGATCCCAACTTGCACAAGAATCCAAATGTCGAGCTGGTTGGTGACTATTCTACCGTGGGCAACCAGTCGGTACAGTTCCAGTGGTCTTGGAAGTGGAGGCCCCCACGCCCGCTAGAGGACAGGGGAGGCGGCTGGAGAAATAGCTGCAGCGTATGTCGAAAAGTTCTCTTCGGGCGCACCGAACACTGACAGAAGACCAGTTCGTCGAGTATGACCCCCGCGCGCATCGCTTGGATACGCTGGCATCCTTTGCTTTCTGGGTTCAAAGTAAGACTTCACAATCCAAGCTCTGAGACAGCATGCTAAACAGATCCAAGACACGCAGAAGGTCGCCCCTCTCAGTCCCAAGACTCCATCTCCGCATCTCGAATTGAGTGTTCCACCGAGGCTTAGGGTTCCTTCGGCGCAGTCAATCGACTCACGATTTAGCGATTCGGATGGCGCTGAGTTCAAGGACGCCCGCGAGCCGTCTTCGCCGATGATCGAGGCAATTCCCGAACACAATCTTGGCTTGGTTCCCACACATGCGACCTATCAGAGCAATGCTCTCAGTCTTACCACAACTAACAATACACTCGGCGCAGTCAAGGTGGACCTGTCATGCCAAAGACCGGCCGAGGATATTAGCGCTTTGGATGATGGACCCGTTTTCCGTGCGAATCTCAAAAATTTCGAGAAGAATACCGCCGACATGCGCTCCAAATGGAAGAGGGTGCTCAAGAAAGCAGAAGCTGCACTAGAGGCTCAAGTGATGAGCAACAACGCCGTTGCGGAACTCATTGAAGCACTAAAGGATACTGCGACCCCGAGTTCCAACTCGGTACAGCCGGCCATCGACCACTATTTTGACAAGATCGCGCGAGAGATCCTGGCATATGAGAAGCTCAACACGATCAACGTGCAAAAGCTCATCATCGATCCCATTTCTAAGCTGTACAATGTGGACATCAAGCAGGCTGAATCCAAGAAGAAGGACTTCGAGGAAGAGAGCAAGGAATATTACTCGTACGTCAGCCGCTACCTCGGCCAGAGACAAGATTCCATGAAGGAAAAGAGGCGGACGGAGACGGACACCAAATACCAGACGAAACGCCGTAATTTCGAGCTGAAGCGCTTCGATTACTCTTCCTATATCCAGGATTTGAACGGCGGTAGGAAGAACCAGGAGGTCCTGTCGTATCTCACAAAGTATGCGGATGCCCAGGCCAAGGGTTTCATGGCGGCGTCGGATAAGGTCAAATCGATGCTCCCGCAGCTTGAGGCGCTAACCCAGGAGGTGAAGGAGGCCGATAAAGAGTTTCAGCTGCAACGCGCCGAGCGTGAGGAGAAGCGCAGAGCCCTTGAGAAGAGCGGGACTGCTTACAAGGAGCCTGAGGTCACCACCATGTCGACACTTGCTCAAGCAAACGGATCAAGCGGTCTGTCGGAGCTTTCACGTTCGGACAGCATAGCCCCGACGTTCAAGAGCACTGTGTCTCCACCTCCGACAACTGTCGGATCTCCACCTTCGACTGC
Source organism: Macrophomina pseudophaseolina (assembly GCA_022204955.1). Classification (NCBI taxonomy): domain Eukaryota; kingdom Fungi; phylum Ascomycota; class Dothideomycetes; order Botryosphaeriales; family Botryosphaeriaceae; genus Macrophomina; species Macrophomina pseudophaseolina. Next base: position 21,296 of record JAJJID010000528.1, read on the forward strand.
AGTGATGCCTGTCACCCCTGGATTGACTGGTGGACCGCCTGGTGGAAGCCTTCCAGGAGGCAGTCCAAGCCAGAATAAATTCAAGGGTATTCGCGACTTGGAGGATAAGGCAGGAACTGATGGACAGGATGCGCATCCTCCACACAAAGAAGGTTTGCTTTGGGCCCTCAGCCGACCAGGAAGCCACATTGATCCTAAGGGCTTGAACAAGCAAGCCTGGCATAAGTAAGTCTGTTCTACTATCTAGGTTCTGTTTGCTAATATGTTTGTAGATTCTGGATCACTGTTGGCGAAGGCAAGCTTTCTGAATATTCTGATTGGAAGAATAAGATGAACTTGCACATGACTCCGATAGACCTCCGTGTTGCTTCGGTCCGGGAGGCTCGTAATTCTGAGAGGAGATTTTGTTTCGAGGTCATTACCCCCCAATTTACACGCGTCTACCAGACGACGGGTGAGGATGAACTGAGGACCTGGATCAACGCAATCAACAATGCACTGCAGACGGCTGTGGAGAGTAAGGGTATTAACGACCCTGCATCGAAGGAATCTTTGGACAAATCCACTCGCAGGGATATTGCCTCGGTCCTTACTGGGAAGAGTACATCTTTATCCGGCCGCGGCAACACTGGGAACACGAGCAAGGATAAGCCTGTCTCGCGCCATGCCACGGTGGGTGATCGGCCTTCCTACCGTAATCCTGAACCGTCTGGAGAAGCCACCAAACTCCTCGAACAAATTCGCGAAGCCGATGCCGGAAACAAATACTGCGCGGATTGCGGGTCGGAGAGCAAGGTTGATTGGGTCTCCATCAATCTAGGCATCGTTGTCTGCATTGAATGTAGCGGTATCCATCGCTCCTTAGGAACCCATATCTCGAAGGTCCGCTCACTCACCCTGGATGTCCACTCGTTCACTCAAGACATCATTGAGCTCCTCTTCAAAATCGGTAATCGCGTCAGCAACATGATTTTGGAAGCGAAGCTTGACCGGTCCTTGAAACCTACTCCAACTTCCACGCGAGAGCAGCGTCTTAGGTTCATCAACCAGAAATACGCTGAGCGAGCTTTTGTCCAGCAAATCTCGCCCACGCTCTCCCATTACGCTACGCCGGACGAAACTCTCCTTGCGTCAGTAAAGAAGAACGACATCCAGAATGTCCTCTATGCGCTCTCACTGAAGGCCAATCCCAACTCAACAGACAAATCTCGCAGTACCCCAGCAGTGTACCTTGCTCTGTCGGCTGCAGACCCTGCCTCTCCAGCGGACACGGCTTCCCCTGCAAGCTCTCCAGGACATGCTGTGCAAGGCACTCCAGCTGGAGGTCGGAAACCTTTTCCGGTTGCAGAATTATTGATTCAGAACGGAGCAGATCTGCCAAACACACCGCCGCCTTTCCCTCTCAGCCTGTCCGCGCGGTTGTATCTGGAACAGAAAGATGACCAACTTAACGGAAGACGTCCCGGAGCGAGTAACCAGAATGGAAATAATGCTTCCAATAGCAGCGGCGGCGATATGCTGACAGCCTTGCCGACGATCATGGCGGGCAATGGAAGCTCGCCAGGTGAGCGCAACAAAGAGCGAGACGCCAAGTTGCAAAAGCGCGTGTCAGCGGGCGGAAGGCTGATGAAGTCTGATGAGTCTTACAGTTCGCGGCGGATGTTCTGAAGTCTGAAAGCGGCGTCCTCCGGAGTTACGAGAACGAGACGTCTGACGAGGTTGAGGAGAGTTTTGGGGCTTTCACGGGCCTCTGCGAAGTATCTGTGCTGGAATTGAGTGCTGCTACCTGTGAAACTCCTCATGGAATTCACGTGTGGTGGCTGTCTGGTATATTTTTCTTTTCTCGTTGCTTCGTGGGGGAGGAGTCGCATCTCCGAGCGGAAGATATCTCTTCCCCTGCTCCATGGCGTTCCGGCGAAAGGGTCAGGATTTGCGAATGAGCTGATGGGTGGAAGGGACCAAGCGTGTGTCCTTCTTTTCGTTGTGGGTCTCGTATACCCAAGAGACCAGGGGCGTTTGGGTGGCTGATGATATGTGTGGTTGAAAGCGGCAGCAGAAATGCACTGGTCCGTTGGATAGAATGCTCATGAGGTCCTTTGGCTTATTATAGCATCTGAGGCGAGTATTCTTTGGATTTTGGACGGTTGACGAGAAGCATGACAGGCATTTTTCGCCTCTCCTGCTATCTCTTCTCTCGTCTTCCGCATCACTTCTTTTCATTTTCATCCCCCTCCCGTTTTATACGGCGAGGAAGACTGTGCTATTAGCTGCGCTTTATTTTTCCCACTTCTCTTTTTGACGCCCCTTTATACTCGGGCCGCCACTTTGCGGCCCTGCTTGCTTCAATTTGTTTTTATATTTTCCCGTCCTTTTTATTGCTCGATTGCAATTTTTCTTCGACACCGACTTGGCTCGACTCGGCTCGTTTACTGTTGTTTTCTTCGAAGTTTGCATGCGGCTTTCTACGCGATCAATGAAAGAGGCGTGGATGAGAGAGGAGAGTGTGGATATCTATAGGTGACGGGGTGGAATCGGAACATTAATCTGTAATGACTATCAGGGAATCATGCGCCCGGTCGTCGTAAAGACGCTTTCCCTTGGAGCCTATACTTTTTTTCGTGCAGGGTAAAGAGACAGAGAGTCACACGCGCGCGCAACACACGCACAAACGCTGCAGAGAAAGATGAAGACAAAAACCAAATTCATTTTTTTTTTAATGGGACAATGTTGGACATTTGCGTCAGCTGAGGTGTGTCACTGCGTTTGTGAACCAATCACCAGGCCTTGATCTGAATTTGGCTCTTTATTTTTTTTGTTTTTTTTTCTCGGTTGATTGGGCGCCTGATGATGCTGTGGAACTTGCTCTCGGCATGCGGGTTCGATAGATCTGATCTTCGACAATGACGAGATAGGGTTCGTTCGGCCCCATGCAATATGCACGTCCGGGGCGGTATGTCGGCTGCCAAAAGCTACCTGTCTATCGGGATGTAAGGATCGCCGGACCGAGATGCGGCTCCCGCCCTTTTGGTTTCGTGAGAGTTTCGGGAACCCTGGCCCCTGCGATTGGGATGGGTGGTATAGCTGGGGATGGTCTTAGTTGTGGCAGGGTTTGAGGGAGTTTGAGATATCCGAACAACTGCCTTTGGCTTGGCCTTGGTAGTATTTTATATAGTATACGGTTTCTGACGATATTCTAGAACTCAGCCTTTAGTGCCCCAGACTATTATGTTACATGACCAGAACAAGTAGTGACAAAATGCTTCCGAAGTTTGACAGCCCGTTAAGAGATTTGAATTCAGCATTGGAAATTTAAAGCCTGAGCCTGGTCAGTATTCAGAACGTATCAATCACAGTCCAACCTCTGCCAGACTCCTGTTCGCTTCAGCCTTCTTACGCTGAATTTGAAGG
>JAJJID010000529.1:0-24494 GCA_022204955.1 Macrophomina pseudophaseolina
ACGTGATTGATCCAACACATATGTAGAAAGCAGTTGGCCTAGAGGTAACGGAGGCGTAGAGGCTACATAGTGTGTATACAATAGAGTAACTACTGTTTCGCAGGATGCTAAGTATCGCGAGTTTCATCGACGGCACGTGTATACATCCCCACACTTGCCGGCGCCTTTGAACACGCACACTTAGAAGATTCAGGGCGGATAAGGATTAGGCGAGGATATCCCTGTAAGCATACTGCGCCTGGATGTACTCGGTCTGATAGGGCAAATTCGATGCAAAGTGAGTTGATGGCGGTGCATTTGGTCTTTTCGTCGAGAGCATATCCGAGACATTTGCCGCCATTTCCATCTTCGGAGCTGTCCCTAACCAGTCGCCCACTTCTTAAATATCTCTCATGCTCCTGATCGAGGCCTCCTTCACCAAGCGGTTTATCGGATTCTGGAGACCTCTCCGTATTTCTCGCAGATTCCCGGAGGCACCGCTCGTCAGCACAGGTTTAAATCACCTGGGGCATCTGATTACCACCGGGTAAATATGGTTTCAGTACAGGTGTTCCTGGATACAGTGAGTGGATGTGAAGCTTGGGTACATGCAGGCAGCAAATTTCGGCAGTTGGGCGGGATGTCGTTTCATGAACGGACATGCGAGCCTTTTCAGCGGGTTGAGCAGATCGGGATCCTTCCCATTGGAGCGGCTTGGACGCTTTCTGCGGCCGTTATCATCCGCATCACCAGATCCCTCAGGGTCCTCGCAATTTCGGCAATTTCTGCTCTGCGGCTGCTGGTCCAATCGGGCGAGACTGCCAAAAGAAGGTGATTCAGCAGTGTCGGTCTGTTCCCCATACGTGATCCGAGAACCGCCATTCTGGTTGGTGCGATCTCCTTCCAGACGATCCTCACTCCCTTCATGAAGCCTACGCTGAGGTCAATGCGACTATGTATGTTGATGATTCGGTGTCTCCACTGGCAGCTGATGCCTCTATAGTAGCACAATTCTTACCCCGCCCTCGCCTCCAATACGAGAGACGGCATAGATCCTCGAGGGCACCATTAGCATGACGCCCGAGACGATCAGCAACTAAGTACTACTTTCCAGACAGTAATCAAATCCTGAGAATTTGTTCACGCACGCACAGTGCGGAAGCTGATGCATTGTGTTTTGTGACAAGTTATACCTCAATACCCGTCCCCTGCGTCCATGAGCCGTACGAAAAAGAAGGGATCGCCTAAATCTTCCTCTACAAGATTGACGGAGGGACTCTGGAAACGGTATGGAACATGCGTCGGGAGATCAAAGGACCATCCTTGTCGGCCAACTTCGCGGAAACGTACAGCAGCTGCAAGAGCTGGGGTTGATAATAATAATAACGGCCTCAGTATACACAAACGAACAATTTGAAACAATAGGAACCCAGGATAAAGCAGGCACGAGACGAGGGATGTGAAGTTAAAAAAGCGGAAAAAACGGATGGCGTATAAGAAGAAATGGGTATCTGTCGGGGGAGTGGGAGCGTGATGGGAGATTGTTGTCGAGCTTGCCCTGCTTCATCTTCTGAGGCAACTCGGATCGAGTCCGAGTGCATATTTGCCCAGGAACTACTACCCTGTAGGCATTCGAAGTTTGCAATATCGTCCTTGGGATAGCGCAACAGTCGACAGGCAGTGAACAGTTTGATCATAAATTTTTTCAGCAGAATTGATTTCCACGTACGACCACAGGTCGCAGAATACAGGGCTTCCCGTCCGCTCAGCCGTACTTAAGCTGCGAACCGGCCGATTAGTACTCAAGTGGGTGACCATTGGGGAATCCCGGCTGTTGTACGTTTTGTATTTTTGATGCTCAGGCGGAGGTGCACATTTTTGAACCGTGGTGCGTTTTCCGGCTCGGGCCGGCGTCCGAGGCGATCCCGAGATGCATGCCGATTATCAGCAAGGATTGAATATGTATAATTGAGTCTACCGTGTTAGAGGCTCACGGCGAAATAATTGCAGCTTGCCTTCGGAGCGGTGCAGAAAGTGTTTGCCAGATGATTGCAGCATATGACATATGTATAAAGTCGCGATCCCTGAAACTGTTTGCCCTTGTACTCACTCTCGAAACCTCGAAAGTTAGTGTCGTCTTGTTCTCTGTCATGAGCATGATCCAATCTAAGATTTAACTATGTGGATGCTGGGCACAGTCATGCCATTATGTGAAAAGAGTGTGTGAGACTTCGAAGTCCTAGGCACCACAAAGCACCCTTGCCAACCACAAGGGGAATTGCTGAATCTCACCACAACCAGCAGGCACCATACTCTCCTGTGAACGGCTGCAAAAGCGAGGGAACCGCCGGACTGAATTGGTGCAATCGACTCAAATTTCCTGCGCTGGTGTCCTCCCCATCCCGGACTCAGTTCCCACGCCAAAGTTACTGTGCCCTAGCACCTTCTCCGCTGTTCTCAACCTACTCTCTGTCCCCTCGGCGACCCCCGCATGTATCAGGCCCAGATGTAACGCCATGCCCGCGAGCACCAGCTCCCGGAACAGCAGGACGTATGCCTCGTCATCGCGATCCTTGGGCACCGGCAAGTGCAGCCAGTCCACCTTCCGCCCTATCGCCTGGAATATCGCCGTAGCCAGCTTCACAGTCTGTCCGGTGTCCTTCGCCCGCACAAAATCCTCGTGCTTGAGGTCGCTATAGCAGAGGTGCAAGCCAAACTGCACGTCCGGGGCCACTACCGCCGCCAGCACCCGCACCCTCTCCACGATATGCGGTATCAGAGGGGCCGGGTAGTACCTACGAAGAAGCTCCTCATCCAGGGAAGAATTTTTCTTTTTTTTTTTAAAAAAAAGAGAACATAACAAGAGAGCTTGGTAGGTGAGTACTCATGGCGCGCAGTGCGGATAGTACATCCCCTCCAGCGTCGCCATCTCGCTCGCGACGTCGATCTGGACGGCCAGGTCCTGGTGCTGCACGCCCGCTTGCATGCGCTCCAGCTCTACCACCAGTGCTTCGCCGCAAATGGGCTCCAGCGCTGCCTGCCACCCGTCCGCAGCTAGACGCATAACGCCCGCCGCCACGGGAAGCGAGACCTGGAAGCGTGTGTCGCAGTCGACGACGTGCTCGTTGTAGCGCAGGCGTAAGAAATCAGCGTACGAGGCGAGCGCTGCGGCGCTGTAGCCCGTGTTGAGCGGGACAGGGAGCTTGGATAGTGCGGCGGAGATGGTGGAGGCAGGGACGGGCGGGCCGGGGGCCGTGAGTGTCCAGTCGCGGATCGGGGAGGGGAGGTACGACTGTAGAACGCGGTCACGTTGGAACCAGATGAAGCTGTTGGTTTTGGTGGTCGGGATTTTCATAAGGCCAGCCGTTGGTGCGGGCGGGGAAAGGGTGAGGGGGCCCTCTGTAAAGGTTAGTGCTTTGCCAGTCTCGATCGCCGGGCTTGCCGCCGGGGATGCGGTGCAGGCGATTGGGGGATGAAGTGCTAGAATGAGAAAACCGTCTGGGGCATTGGCGGCGCCGCAGAGAGAGCCAATCAGGTGGACGTCGAGAGTTGCGGATCCGGTCAAGGTTTTTTGGTCTATCTCACAGATGTTGCGATTGGTCTGGCGTAGCTCAGAAGGATTCTTTTTTTTTTTTTTTGAATTCAACAGGTCCTTAGTATGTGTTCTGTAGAAAAGAAGGGATATGCCAAATTATATCTATGCGAATTCCGATGATGTCCACTGACTTTGCTAAGGCCATGGAAACTTGCCGACTACACGAGGGAGCGCTGAGGATATTGACTGCACTGAAAATAACACTCATGATTTGGTATAAACTTAACGCAATGAGGAACACCATGATCTTTGAGCGTGCTGCATATTGGCACTGCTTTCTGTTTTCGTCGAAGGCTCCCCTGAAACTTGTGGCCGTGTTGGAACTTTCGTGTATTTAAGGTTCAGTAGCGTAGCTTGGCCGTAGCAGGTATAAGAGGGCCCCCGCCCGCCTGCCACGGCTCATCACCAAGAATCTCATTTCACCACCCAATCCAACAGGCCGACCTTGCCCGATCAAATCGCCAACTGTAGACCTCCCGACATGCGCACAGGTGCCGGCTCATGTAGAAGGCTTTTGAGGAAGAATCATAATCATCTGAGCATGTTATTGAGATCTAGATCGAAGGCGCCGTGATCTTTGGGTACAGCTGTATTATCAGGAGCAAAATTGTGCGTCCCTTTGGCCTTCTGGAGCCTTCGCTTTCAGACAAGTTTAAAGTCGCGTTGCTCACTCTTCATAGAAATTTATTCCTTCTCTTTGATATTCCTGCGATTGAGAAACCCCTAACCACAACCGTTCCTTGGCTCCCATGTTCGGTAGCAATAGGGCACCGAGTATAGTCTTTCTATGTGACTAAGATGACCTGCCATTTATCAGGGGTGATTCGTGTGCCACAATAGGCATGTAAAGACCGCGGAGACGACTGCAGAGAGGCTTGCCAGGCAACCCAGTCGTAGCGGTGTTCTGGAGAAGGAAATCTGCCCAGTCCGCATCAAAGTTCGCCAAATATTGATCGTCTCCTGATTTTCCTGGAACAGAGCCCCTGGAGGTATAGTTTGAGTGATGGTGTGGTTTGATCACAGCATCAGAACGGTTCAATGCCTTCCCTCGTAGAGCGGTATGACCCTCGCTGCCCTGGCCCAATGGATTTGAGTCTTTGCCAGCTGTCATTGCTCCCTGCACATCGTAGCTTGACATCGTAATATACCCTGCGCTTCCGTATTCGACGTAAATCGATGTTGGCGCCCAGCTCCAAGAAGGTGCCAAATATGGGGTGATCCCACCCATTACATGCCACACATCTGCCTCATTAAGCAGGTTAACATGGCTAAAAGTGTGCTAAAGCGAGCCTCAATGATAATAAGACTGCCATAGACTGGATACATGATTATTTTCTGTCTTCTGGAGGACCAATTTTGCGATTCCGGAGATGGATGGCGGTCTCTATTTTGGAAACGGGATAATACAACATGCACACTCTTGGCGTGCAATGTAACACTTTGCACACTTGCGTAGCGAAATACACACCTATTTTGCCGAGATATTACTTTCCCTTAAAAACCTCAACCATAGTAATAAATTACAGTAAAATACCTTTCGGAATATTAAGTTTAGACCTTTCTCGATGGTTAGAAGGGTTAGTGGTTAGTAGTTAGATAGGTTAGGGTTAGTATTTTAGGTAGGAGTATAGGGGATTTATCCCCGGTTAATTACTCCCCTAAAATTTCCTAGAGTCTCTTTTAGGTTCGGGATATTTAAGTTGTATAGATTTAGATAGAATATTAGAATATTGCAAGGAATAGTCAAGATAGTTACTATTTAAGACCAGGGGTGGAAAAAAAAGTGTGTATTTCGCTACGCAAGTGTGCAAAGTGTTACATTGCACGCCAAGAGTGTGCATATTGTTTCTTCCCCTTTTGGAAAAGTCAGACCCTGGACAGATAGGCTTGTGTCGAGTCACGCTAGATTTGTGTAGTTCTCCTCAGAGGACAGTTTTTGGATATGACAGTCTGGTTTGAAAACTTGACGCCTTGCAGTACTTTTCTTGGGAGATGCCGTGGCGTTCGCTCCGGAAATCGGTCAAATGATGTCAGACATATGGTTCCAAGTGTAATGATGATGGCTTTGTGAAGCTTAGTTGGCAGAATTCCGCTATTGGCGAGACACGATTGGCCCAAAAACTGGTGTCAACTTCACACATCTTCGATGACTATCTATCAGTCTCGTTCATCATCCTGAATCATACAGTTAACACTGAAACATAGATACTGTAGACCCGAGAGGTTGGTTATGTGGACAGCATCACTGCAGTCTTCGGCAATCTCTCGAGAAAAATGCTGTCTTGAAACATGCGGATAAAACGTTTCTGAGTTTTGAGAGCATTCCACAACCCCTTAGCAGAAGCTAAGTGTGGCGCATCGTAGGGAGTTTCTGCCTGTGGATGAAGGCGCAAATATTTGCATGCAAGGGATCAAGCGTGCATTTTTCATCGAGTTTTTGCTCTCCGACATCGATCAGCCTTATAAGTGAGGACCCTGTCGTCCCTTAGGCATTCCGACGCTCCTCCGATCCGATGATCCAATTTCTCATCCGTGGAAGGTCCTCTTCCGAATAACGACTACCAGTAACAATTCTTCTCGATATCAGTGACCAAGAAGCGCAGAAATCTTAAGCCGAAGTCAGTAAAACGGTTCAAATGCGTAGATGGTTTTTTACGCCAGGTTCAGCGCACATCTGAAAGAATATCCGTTACTTTTTCATTACCGTGGTCTAAAGTTGCCTCGCCTGGGATGAAGGACTCAACAGCAAGGCAGGAGGGGCTCGTGTTGGTGTTTATGCGCCCTTCCCAGAAGCAGCCCGGCCTGCTGGAGCGCAATCCATTCATGATAAATCTAGCCAAACATAACTTCCATCACCAGACTTTTCTTCAGATCTACTAGTACTTTAGTATCTCCGTCTTGGATCACTTTCAATACTGACTGCAAATCAAGTAATAAAAGGAGCAGCCGTCTCCTAATCCCTAAACCAACCCTGGCAGGCTGGGTTAGGTGTCTCATCGGCAGTACGGCACTGAACGCCGAAAGACTTGGACTGGCGCTCGAGTTTGCAGTACAGATTCAGTATTTTCCTCTCTAAAGCTGACACATTCTTTTTCTTCACGGCCTATGGAGAGTGCTGATTCTTCCTCGAGCCGACAAACTGTTCTTCGAACTTTACCTCTGTCTGCTCCTTCCTAAACACTTCAACAACCCGGCTTTTGCCAATCTCTAAATTTAAGTCCGGCTCTTTCTCTGCAAACTTGGCGTAGTCACGTTTGGTCTCGCCATCCTCTATCGAAGTTGACCCTTTGTAGCTGCATATCACGCGCACAAAACGTGACTTCAGGCGTCGGAGGTACCTGCCCGGAAATGGCAGACCTTTTTTCTAGTCCATGCCCGTGCCGTCTGGATCGGCACTGCGTCACTTCCTACCACAAACGCGCCACTTCAACGAAAGGTGGACCAGATTCGACCAGCTGGCTCCCGCATCTAAGTAACCCCTCAGGACACACGACTATACGAGTAGAGATGGGGTTTGCGCTTTCCACCTGCCTCAAGCCCTTATAATTAATCAGACCCCATCTGTGTGTGCATCCCTAATTTTCTAAGCAGGTTAAATGCTTGAGCTTCTCTGGTCGTGACACCTTGATATTTTCAGGCACAAACAAATAAACAGACGATCAGAGCAGTACCACCTGAGAAGCGTAGACACCGGCGCACAGCAACCAAACAATTCACTGAGCATCCGCCAACACTAAGCAATCACGGCCCGAAACTCAAAACCCTCCGCATAACAAGGCCACAGACAAGTGTGCCTTCTCGCAGACCAAATAGCGGACTACTCGCCTGACCCATTCACTTCTCCAAGTTTACACTGCTTCGTCATCGTATCTAACCGCTCTGGTTGGCTCGATTCGCACAGCATCAATATTCGCACGGACCCTCGAGAAAAGAAAAGGATTGGAAAAACGCCTCAACAGATCTATCATCTGACCGGCTAGTCCGGGCGGCGTATAGGGCGAACCCAAGAACCAGGCAGGTAAGAGCCGACGAGGCAAAACTTATGAAGATGAAGATGCACATGTGTACATTGAACAAGGTATACCCGGAATAACATGGATGCGACTTCCGAAGGCAGTACTCCGATCAACTCCCAGAAATCCCGCAGAAAGCAGAAGAACGAAGTAGAAAAGAGAGAGGCGAGAGAAGTCGGTGGGCTGAGCGGAGCCAATTTCCCGACGGAAAGAAAGAGAACCTCAGTTCCTCGGGACCTTTTTTTTTTCTTTTCATGAAGTCAGGAAAGAAAAAAAAATGCAGATCGAAAAGGAACATCATCAGCCCAGGGTACGTAAGAAGGAATGGGAGATGACGTCCCGAAGCGTCCCAAGCGCTCGTTAACCTATCCATCCATTTACGAGACACGGAAAACCGCGAACGGATATACAGGCAAGAGTGGAGGATCAGCGTCGACTGGATCACGCAGATCCCTCTTCAGCCTCCCCAAAAGCAAAAAAACAGGTAGTATGACCGCCGCTGGTGTCTGTATGTCTTCGCAGGTGGTTGGGCAAGAAAGCTGTGACGGATGCCGTTTGAATAACGTCATTCGTCCTTACCCCGAGACAGATCTCGATCTCGCAGCCACACCTGGGCAACAGCGGATTATTACACCGCCAAGCAGTGACGCAAAGGAACGCCAGCCCTCTCTCTTCCTGTCTGCCTTAGCCAACATAAGCGTTATCCCACCCGACTCCCAATGCGTACATACGGCTGCCACGGCCCCTTGTCCGATGCTGTGCGGGCATAAAAAGTTCCCGGGGACTGGCTGCTCTCACAAGAGGTTTATCCGCTGCAAGCAAAGCCTTGGCAAAGCCCCCGGAAAGAGGGCGGGCTAGAAGGCGCGAAGAAGTAAATGAGGCGCGCCTCGCAATAATGACAGAGGGAAAAGGCGTGGAAGTGCGGCTGCGGAACCTCCCAATCGAAGACCCTGATTGTCGTGCCCACCCGAGGCGTTTGTGCAACATCACATCGATGCTGTGTCGCCCTGACAGCATCCGCCTAGCTGAGATTGGAGCCGAGGTCTAGAACAGGCCGGTTGTACAAGCCATTCCGCCTCCGCGATCACGCCCGCATGACCTAAACAAACCGATCTGAGCCGGAAAGGCTGCTTGGGGCGATGTATTCAATCGCGGATCATATTAAGTCATTAGGAGTGATCGAAAGTATCGAAGAGAAAAAACAGTGGAGTATATGAATCGTATGTCGTCGCTGTCTCTTTAGCGGAAGTCAGGGAAGAATTCGGGGTGGTCACTCTAGCACTCGTCACGGAGACATGCCCCCGTCATTTCATGCAGGAGAGACCTCCCCATGCGCTCCTTCGCCTGACGGTTGCAGTGGAGAACAATATCGTAGAGGCGGAAGTCCATGGAAGGTCAAGTCACAGCGTGGACCCGCTAGTACATGTCAAACAACCCGCTGCCCACCGTTTTAGAGAAATGATTCAGGGAGGACGCTTTACCTGCTGTCGGATCACCCCATCTGACAGCGTTTTGCATCAGCTTACCTCCGTAGGGCAGAGTCCCGTTTGAGGCATCCACCTTCCATCGCTTCCGCACAGTGCTTGCTGCGCTCCAGTAAAGAGAGCATAGCTTGGTAGTTTCATCTGGAGAGTTCGATTGTGGACTCCTCGCCCCTAGAATTGCGTTCGCCGCCATCGGATATCCGGCACTTGTCATGGGCATGAACTCTCGAGTCCAGGCCGGGACATAGGCCTGCTCCTCCATCGCCTATTCAGCACTTAGAGCGGGGACGTAATGCTCTCCTGACTCGAGGGCTACCCTCGTTCGCCTGTTGCAGCCCCCCCGTGATGAAGCTGACGTTGGAAGGCATCCACATGAGCTTGAGCGCCAAACATTTTGGAGGTACCACGTGAGCGTTCTCACGAAGCCACGTTGTCCCACCCTCTCGCCGCAATCTGGGCATGCCGCCGCAATGCTCATGCTCACGCTGACGGCCCAGCGCACAGCAGGGGCTCGGGCTCCGCCGCACACACCTTCCTCAGTGGACTGGAGCCTGCTGTCGTCCAATCGATCGGCTTCGATCTGCCAAGGTCGGCTAAACCAAGCAAGGCAGTCCGCGACGATTTGCTCCAATAACTCTGACGCAGCGTGTAGACCCGGAGAAGAAATCTGTGATGCCCGAGTGGGGCTATGTCGTGGAGAACTTGCTTTCGCGGCTCCGGCGGTCACGTCTAGGTCCATTGCTGTCAGGATGAATCAACGGTACTGGTGCACAATGAAGCGCTCCAAGTTCAAACGCTTCTTAGATAGACAGAGAGGAGCGATAGAGAGTGTAACATCGGTAGGGCTGTGCGAAGGATGAAGCCATGTACGCGGGCTGCAATCACAGTGTTGAGAATTTGGCCGCCTGGGTAGATGGGTTATCCGGTTGTGGCGACCGAGAGCGAGATAATACGAGTTGTTGCTTGCTGCTAAGCGGGGATAGGCTCTCACACCTGTGACGTATGCAACGGACATTGACGAATCGGAGCGAGTAAAGTGGGTAAGTGGGCGCTGCGGTGTGAAGGTTTGTTCGTGAGGCAGGATTCATTCGGATCTTCGCCACCCGCCGATCGCTAATGAGTGTATGCCAACGAGGCGACAAGACCGGTGGAAGCTCCTGGTGGGACCCTGAAGTTTGACCGCTGACCGGCTGCTGGGAGCGCTTCAGACCCTGAGTATTCTCTGTGAGCGTATAATTTCTCCTGCTGGGAACTGAATCGCTCTCGTCGGGATCCGTCTGTACGGGAGGGCTTCAGTGCCCGGGATGAAAATAATCGAAAGGCGCGGCGGGCACCGGAGGGAAGGGCAGTTTTCGGTCCGCACGCATGGCTAAATCGGCGATCAGGGAGAGATGACCTGCAAAACGTTGTGAATGGACTCCGCTGGACTACTGTTGTCGGGAAAGCGACAACAAGCTCTACCGCAGACGCTGGCTAGTACGCACGGTGGAAAGACAAGAGCGGGTCGAACTGTTGCAGGGGCGGCGGCAAGAAGGGCTGCGGGTTCGAGTCGGCGTGAGAACGAGGCGGCGGTGGGTGCGCAGGGTGGTGAGTAAGGGACCAAGACTCCCACGTGCGCCCAAAACAGGTAGGCGTGATCGCGATCGGTGGCTCAGGTCTAGCGGGCCTTAAAAAGGCTCAACGGTTGTGGTGCAGGAAAGTGGGCAGCGGGCGGTGCCCTCGACTAGCCAGCGGCGGCGGTTGGCGGGCAGGGGACTGGACGGGCCTAGCGCATTGTGCGTCGGTCGAGTGTGGCGAATCTCGTCAGGGGCGTGCGCAGCAGCCGGGGCAGCCGGCGTGCGTTTCAGAGCCAAGGAACGGTCGATGACTGGCGGAGGGCTGCGTGCGCTGGCGGCTGACGGGGAGGGCATGGCAGGAGCGCAGAGGAGCTGGAGACGGACGCGCAGGCATAGTTATTGGCGATAGGAGCAGCGCGTCGGGCTCGTGGGCATCTCGATCCCAGGGAGATGGGATGGTGACGAAAGCGGGCGCGCATCGCAGCAGGGCAGAAGGCTTGAGACGAGGCTTGCGCAGGGTCTCAAGCAGGTGGGGGCGCTGGCCGGCGCCGGGTGGCGGTTGGAGGGGGGGCAATCTCGATGGGGAGCGACGGGGTGACGTGGTGGAGATGATTCCGAGCAGCGAAGTTGAGAGATGCGGCTGCGGGTATGACGAACGCCCCGCGCCAAGAGGGCCGATGCTGCTCACAGAAGAAGATCTCAGGGCTCGCGCTAGCTCGGCTCTACCCGGCTGTTAGCAGCACAGGGGGCGCCCACGCTGCAAGTCCGCCGCTCGCAGGGCTCACCAATCGCGTCAGGCCACTCCTGGCCGCGTCCTTCGCTGCCCGCGCACACAGCGCTCAGCAGCGCGCACGTCCGCCCATCGCCGATGGGGCCGACGCGGCTGTGCCCGTGTGTGTGCTGGTTGCTGGTGCTGATGCTGTTTGCGGGCGAGGCGCAATCTCGATGTCGCGCCGCGGTCTAGAGCCGGCTGGAACACGTGAGGGCAGCGGGCAGTGGGCGGCGCGGTGCGAGGGCAGCCCTCCAGTGCAGGGAGAGATCGACGGGGCGGCAAGCGAGCTGCAAACCATACAGCTTTGCCCGATCGCCGTGACCCTGGCGCAGTGACTTGAGATCGGGAGGTTCAACCTGCCCATCATCATCCTTCGCCGCCTGCAATGCCTGCCACGCTCTGCCTTATACACGACCCTCGCGGTCTGGTCGTTGCCGTCCGCATCGGCTCGTCTGCTGGAAACCACCACCCAAGAAAACACCCCAATCGCGCCCCCAGCCCTTAGCAGCATTGAGAGCCTCTTCACCCAGCTCAACGCTCCATCGTGCCCGCACGAGCACTTCCTCCTCGCTTTTCTGCCCCCGAGCGTTTCCGTGCGCGCGCAACTGAGCCAGCGCCCGCCTGTCCACGCGGCAACCTGTGATCTCCGCGGCACCCTGCATCTCCTCCGATGGCCGATCCCGGATGTCACTGAACTTCCCCTTCGACAATTGACGTCTGTCTGATATCCCCGTCGTGCCCGCCACCCAGACGCCCACACGGCGCCGCCATGTCGGAGCACCACCAGACACGCCCCTCTCAGAGTGCCCACCCAAGACGACCGCCCGCTCACAAGTCTGTCTCGCTGCTTCACTCTCCTGGGAAGCGCAAGCATGGAGACGATAACCCCGATTCCCACCTGTCTCGGACTTCCTCCAATGTCCCTTCCAGCGAACGAGCGAATCCTCCTTCGCCCGGCTCATCGAAGCCGGGTACAAAGAAGGAGAGCTCCGGCGAGGTGAGTGACGCCGGCAAGTGGTTCGAGACGTCCAACAACAACATCTCGCAACACAGTGCTTCTTTCGTGGACAGTAAGTCTACCCGGGATCAAAGCCATGGCCAGCGCTGACTGCGCAGATGACCCGCCATTCTTCTTCCGCAACTCCTCTTCGTCAACCTCGCCCGATATGCACAATCCGTTGCAGATGCAAATTCAAGCGCAGACATCAATACCTCACCGCCCGGCTTTGATGAACCTGCGCACCGACGGTAGCAGCACCGAGGATTTCCGTAGCGTCATTGACGATTTGACCATCGAGAACAAAAAGTTGAAGAAGAAGCTGAAGAAGTATGAGAAAATCCACGATGCCCACTTGCAGGATGAGAAGTTGTTCGAAGTGCGAGTGCACCGACTACCTGCACACAAGAAGCGGGAGCTGGAGGAGACGTTGAGGAAGTTTGCCATGGAACTCGATGACAGCTCAGGAAACGAGCCCGTGGCTACCTTCGACCGACCATCCCTTCATCCTCAACGCACCCTATCGTCCTACACATCCACCCAGTTTGGAGACTCTGCCTACCATTCCATGTCAGCTTCCGGGCAGAATTCGAACGCCGCATCGGGAGGCAATGGTAACGGTAACGGAAACGGGCAATCCTATGCCAAAAGCGACCAGAAGAATACCGCATCCAACTATCGCCGCCAACAGGACAGCATACAGTCATACCTCAAGGACATCCCTCGCGGGTTAATGCCGAAGACGATCGCTATGACCGAGACGGCGAAGAAGAAGCTGGTTGTCAGACGTATGGAACAATTATTTGCAGGCAAGGGCGCCGGTGCCCACCATCAGCAACCCATGCAGCAGCAAGAGGTCGCTCAGTCCGCCGCTCAAGCTGAACGGGCCGCTAAGGAAGAAATTACCGGCCAAAAGGCCCAGACGGAAGGTCTGAGGGAGGCACGCATAATGGATGACAAGAATGAGCACCGGCTGGCAGCTCTTCGAGACGTCGTCGAGAGCGACCGTAATTCAAAGAAAGCCGGCGATCGCGTGTCGGATCGCGACTTTGCCGATTCGCCCTCTGGCAGCAACTCGCCAAATCAACGTCCTACGCGTCCCCTAGACCTCGACCCGCAAAGAGCTCAAGTCCCAACAGAAAACCTCAAATACATTCGCCATCTTGGTTTCTCGCCCCCGGATCCCGATACACCTCCTATTGATGGCCACGGATGGATATATCTTAATCTTCTCGTCAACATGGCCCAACTCCACACCATCAATGTCACTATAGACTTTGTCAAGAAGGCCCTTCAAGAGTACAGTTCGAAACTGGAGATATCCCATGACGGGCGGAAGGTTCGATGGAGAGGTGGCCAGGATACTTCGCTTAACAGTAGCGATAGTTCACCTGAGCATGAGTTGGAGCAGTTAAAATCTAACATGAAGAAACTCGGCAGGAAGCGCCAGAAAATTGGGCCGAGTAGCACCAATACCTCGAGTGAGGCCACCGGTCAGTCCTCGGAGCAACAGCGAAGCAACCCGCTCGCTTATACACCTCTCTTCTACCACAAGGCGTCCACCGACGAATTTGATTCTGAAGCCCCCAATTCCGAAGAGGAAGCATCGCCATTCCCAGCGCAAGCCACCGGCAACACCTCCTCTGGCTTTGCCAGCTCGGGTATGCGGACCTCGTCGTCCAAAAGGAAGCGTGACGATGGGCCAATCATCTTCTATAATAAGGCAAGGTTCTGCACCGACCTGAGTGGCGACCCAAATGCGCAGACTCCTCGAGGTCACGCCAGTTACGATCACTACACAGACACACCACTGGGAGCAACGCCCGAAAAGGAACGCAAGAATGCTCTTCTGGCCGATGATGAGCGCCGTGGTCCCTTGACGCGAGCTGCCCTTCAAGATATGGATGTCGACATGGAACCGCTCAGTGCGAGTGATGTGGAGCTCGAATTTCCTGGAAATCTTTCATCGCTTGAGGAAGATGCGGTATTGTCAAACGCAAATTTCGATTTCGAAGTCTCTGGCATTGGTGGCGTGGTACCAGAGGACAACTTCTCCATCGACGTAGAATGCAGACATGTACGGAGCGACAGCGGCCCGGCGCACAAGTACGCGTCGCATGCACCCCGGGCAATCAACTACCCGAGCAAGATTATGAACGCCTTACAGGTGCGCGATGACGAGGATCAGATGGATGAGGGCCAGGTGAAACAGTACCGCGCCCCTATTTACAATGGTGAGTATATAAAGGCCCAGCAGCGAAGGCTTCCGCCCTCGATATTGCCGCCGCCTTCACTACTCCCATTCGATTCATCATCCGGCGGCGCCGATACGGACATGAGCGATGTATCCGAGATGGATGACGAGTTTGAAGAATCAGACGAGCCACCAAAGGCTGCCCCTCGCCTGGTTCAGATGGACTCGCCTGAGGATTCCAATTCCGAGGAAGAATCAGAGGAATCAGAATCAGAAGAATCAGAAGAAGGCTCGGTTGACTTCCTCGCGCAAGCGCGCGAGCTTGATCCCGACAATATTCGCGCACGTGAACGTGAATACGACGCAAATATGGCTGAGCGCTTGGCGGAAGAAATTCCCGCGGGTTCTTCAGCAGCAACTGCAGGTGGTGGAAGCGGATTCAACAGCCCAAGTTCTATGAAGCTGGACGATGACGAGGCCGCCATGGACATGAGACCGAGTAGTCAAGGCAGCCACACTCTTCACAAGGCCGCGAGTATGAAGCGATCGAGGACGAGTGATAGCATGATCGTGAACGGAGAGCCGTCACGGAATGAATGATTGGTTCGCTGATGGAACTCTAGCGTACGATCGCGAGGCAAAATTTGGCGTTGGAAAGGCACTTTGCGTTCGTTGTACGGTTTTTTTTTTTTTTTTTTTTAGGGGCAGGCAGGGAGAGGGGGAGGGGCACCTGTCATCCATGAATGCATCAATCAAAGAGAGGGATTCTTTGGTTTTGATTTTCGATCTATGGATTTGTTGGGTGGACGTGGTTCTTCGAGGCAGAATCAACCAGGTATTGTGGTCAACCGGGGCTGATATGCGCTCGGTCGAGACTGTACATGTTGTTCTGCTATGTTTATTGGATTTTCGGCCTGGTTGCATGCATTCGTATCGCGGGCTTCTTAGGATGGGACAGGTTCGGCTTTGTTTGTGGAGATACCCAGTCGCTTTGATTTTGGATATTTGCGAGGACCTATAACTAACGCTACTGGTGTGTTCTTGACGGCAAATCCACGGCCAAGCATATGTACTGTGAATCAATGGAATGCTTGCCTGTATTTGTATGTACTCGCATGCAGCCAAACGCGACCGGAAACCCATTCCGGAAGATTGTAGAGACGAATCGCTTAAAGCTTACCAGCAGGGAAAAATTAACAATGCTGGCGAGGCCCTGCATAGACAGCGCGTGATAACCTTTTCCTGGCCTGGGTATTCTGGGCTCGATGGTTCGGCGTGGATGCATGGATTCGCCACCAGGCCCCCAGCCGCAACCGCTTGAAGGGGTGTAAACATCAAACTGTGCGCATAGCCATGATAAAGTCACACGCCGGGGTCGCGAACACAGGCCAGACACGCGATTCGTCAGGAAGCTATGAGGAGGTGGCGAACACCAGACGAGGGGCCAAGGTTTCGCGATCCACGGAACGGCAGGGAGGAGCGGCGCACGTGATTGCGATAAAGCCTTGAAACGGGAGGCACTCAACCTTTGACAGCCGAACGAGCTAAGAATCTCCTCATTTCCCTCCGCTCCAGACCACCACTTCCACCTCCTGTTCAGTCACTAGTCATCCACCACCCTCCACATCGCTCACCGGCCAGACCATCGCACGTCGCTCCTCGCCATCACCGCCTTTGCGCCCGTCACACAGTCGACCCGAACAAATACCGACCTGTTACCGTCTGTCTTCATCGCCACCCAAGCCACCTCACTTCACCCCTTCACGGCCCCCTTTGAATCGACAACCGTGGCAATCATCAGCTATGGCGAAAAGAACCAGTACATCGTCCAGTAGTAGTAGTAATTGGACCGCCATGAAGGCCAGCTGCTATGCTGTCGACGCTGCCTCCATGACGCTCCAAGGCTTCCATTACTCCACCACCCCGGCTGCCGGGGTCGAGTGGCGTTCCTGAGGTCAGCTCGGTATGTCTCCAGGCTGCGAGTTCATCGACCGGGTAGCATACTAACGGGATGCAGGGAATGCCATCACCTCCACAAAGTCCCCCCCTCGCCGCCTATGCCGTCAGCACTGACGAGCTTGACACGCCGCCGAACAAGCGTCGCCTCGGCGCGGCGCGCAGAGGGGGGGCTGCATGCACCATTGCGGGAGAGTGTGAGAGACTCTTCTGCGAGACACTGCGGACCGTTTTCCTTGGTGAGGGGAACTCGGCCAGCCAGGACTCGCTTGCGATGGGCATGTACAACATCAACAACGCTGCCGACAATAACAAGACCATGGACGGATCCTACGACAGCGGCATCGGCATGCCGTCGCCGCCACACGCTCCCTCCGTCACTACCGACGCCAGTGACTACGGTTTCCCGCACTCCGGGGCCGTCAGCCAGTGGATCGAGGTGTGGGACTACGTTGGTGGCGCGCGCTTTCGCGGCTTTGTTGCCGGAGAAGGCGGCAGCAAGGCTATGTTCGTCTTCTTTGACTCGGAGGCCACGGTGCGCGACCTCAAGCCGGGCTTGATGGCGCTGATGGAGCTGTGCAGCCTCGACGAGTTCGATTGCCGGCTCCTCAATGTGTGCATCGACCGTGCCGCGCCCGAGGATGACACAAAGGCACTTATCAAGGACCTTGGCTGGATCGGTTTCGAACCAGTTACGCTGGCGGAGTGGACTGAAACACCGCCCATCGTTAGCGAGAAGTGGATATTCTTGGGTATGGAGGTGTGAGCTCGTCGGTGCACTTCTTTGCGAAGACTCTCGTTTGAACCTCTATAGAGGGAGTCCCACCACTGTTCACTCTATTCCATTCTTGTATATGCAGATCC
Organism: Macrophomina pseudophaseolina; assembly: GCA_022204955.1. NCBI lineage: Eukaryota > Fungi > Ascomycota > Dothideomycetes > Botryosphaeriales > Botryosphaeriaceae > Macrophomina > Macrophomina pseudophaseolina. Next base: position 17,411 of record JAJJID010000529.1, read on the forward strand.
CTTTCATTTCATTACCGGCTCTCTTCACACTGTGGGTTGCATTTGTGGTATTCTGCGTCTGCGTGCATCTGATTTTTTTGCATCGATGCGTTCGGGTTTGCTTGGTACAGGAATCCTCGGTCGAAAGGAATCAAAGGTGTGAAAAGCTTGCTTTCTTTTTCCTTTCAGTCGGTGCTCGAGTTTGCATGTTCCATTCATTGGGCGTTTGCCCCGGTAGAACCGATTCTGCGATTCGAAAGGGAAAGGTTCCGCCCCCTTGCTCAGAGGTTAATGAAGAAACTGCGGCCAATCAGCGTGAACGGGATATTGTTTTGATTGAAATTAAATCTATTTGCAAATTGCTCTTTCTTGCCATGTGAACAATCCAGTTACGGTACTTTGCTGGACAGGGGAGTTGTTTTCTCCGTCCAAGTGATCGGCCATTGAGCGTTCCCAGACGTTTTTGGCACGTTGATAGACCACCACACGTGGGACAGCTCAAATTCACAGACATCCACAATCTGCGTCGACGCTGCGATTAGATTGGTCAATCATCACCACGCGATGCGGGCTGCTTCCGACAGTTTTTCCGTGAGGTCGTCGGCCACATGGTCGGGCGGTCGGCATGCCGTCCCCGCGCTAGTTGCTGTGCGGCTCAAATGTTGCCCGCTCCACACCATTCCATCCAAACCTCCGCCGCCGCCGCTGGGGCATACGTACCAAACAGCGCATACTCACGCACGCCTCCTTCCAGCAGCCAGGTAGTGCGTCAACGAGGCTTTCCACGCCCCCAATTGCCTGCTGCCGCGGGCGACTTCCGTAGCCGGCCTTTTTCATTTCTTCTCAGCAACGACACTGCATCTACGTGCCCGCCGCCTGCAACCAGCACATCGCACCGCTGAAAAGCTGTCCGCCACACCACCGCACTACTCGCACACTCGCACCCGCCCACCGCAAGCCAGAGCGCCGCATAGCGCACCCACACGCCCCTACAACCGCGTGCATAACCGAGCGCACCACTCGCCGCACCGATGTCCTCCGCCTCCCTATCCCCTGCCACCCGCACATGGATCTCCGATCAGCTCATCCGCCTGACGGGCGCCTCGGACCCGACGCTGATCGACTTCGTGGCGGCGACGGCGAGCTCGGCGCGGTCGGCAGGGGCGCTGAGGGACAAGCTGGCGGATTTTTTGGAAGGGGGTGGCGCTGCGGATGTGGGAGGCTTCAGTGAGGAGCTGTGGGGAAGGGTGGGGAAGGCGGCGCGTGCGGGGTCGGGTTTGAAGAGGGATGCTGGGGTGGGTAAGGTTGGTGAGACTTCGGGCTCGAGGAAGAAGTATGCGCTAGTGGAGATGGAGGAGGAGGATGCCGGAGAAGTGACTGCGGCTGCGCCTCGGGTGGAGAGGAAGGAGAAGAGTAGGGCCGAGAAGGAGGAGAGGAGGAGGGAGAGGAGGAGGGAGAGGGGGGAGAAGAGGGAGAGGAGTAGGGAGAGGGAGAAGGAGAGGGATGAGGGAAGGCATCGGCCGAAGAAGGTGAGAAGGAAGGATGATAAAGATTGGGAGGACCGGTGGGGCGATGAGGAGTTTGTGGACGAAGAGGAAGAGGCGTTCGAAGAGTCGAGTCCGAAGAGGGCGAGGCTGGATGATGGGAGCGCGTCACCCAGGCCGACTGCTGAGGAGCCGCAAGAGGAGATCGATGAGGCGGAGAGAGATAGGAGAGAGAGGGAGGAGTTTGAGAAGCGGTTGAGGGAGAAGGACGACAAGGGCACCAAGAAGATTGTTGAGGACCGCACACAGGCCAAGGATGCAGCGAGGCGGCGTGCTCTGGCAGATGACGAGCAGGCGAGGGAGGCGGCACTCGGAGACCTAAGATTACGGTCGCGCCAGGAATACCTCAAGAAGAGAGAGGCGGAGCAACTTGCCTTACTCAGGAAGCAGGTCGCTGAGGAAGAAGAGGAAGAGCGGAGAGCTGCACCCGGCGAACTCACCCAGGCCGAACTTGACGAATTCGCGAGGAACAGAGAGACCCTGCGCCTGGCCGAGGAGCGCCTGCGCGTCGATGATCATATAGACGGCTATGCGCTCCCCGAAGATTATATCACAGAAAAGGGTAAGATTGACAGGAAGAAGAAAGAGGAAGCTCTGTACAAGCGCTATGTCGACCGCGATGAGTACGGCAGAGAAAAGTATGTCACGGAACAGGAGGAGTGGGAGAGGGAACAGGCTGCCAAAGCCAAAGCCCAAATCTTGCGTCCTGAGCGTGTCAATGAAGGCGACTACGAGTATGTTTTCGACGATGCGCAGAAGATCAACTTCGTCATGGACCATGCCCTACCAGGGCAGAAGCTGAGCAAGGAGCAACAACGTCTGGCCCAGCAGATCACTGCGGCTGAGGCGAAGGCCAAATCAATCGAGGAGACTCGTAAGAGTCTCCCCATCTACGCGTGGAAGGAGGGTCTGATGGAAGCTATTGCCAACTACCAGTGCATTGTCGTGGTGGCAGAAACTGGTTCCGGAAAGACGACCCAGATTCCCCAGTTTCTGCACGAGGCCGGATATACCTCGAAAGAGGAGAATGGGAAGCCGAAGAAGATGGTGGCATGCACGCAGCCGCGAAGAGTTGCTGCCATGTCCGTTGCTGCTCGTGTCAGTGAAGAAATGGGAGTCAAGCTGGGCAAGGAGGTGGGATACTCGATCCGGTTTGAGGACAACACGGATCCCAAGAACACAATCGTCAAGTTCATGACTGACGGTATGCTCTTGCGAGAGTTCTTGACTGACCCCAGCTTGGAAAGCTACAGCGCCATCATCCTCGACGAGGCCCACGAACGTACACTCGCCACTGATATTCTGTTCGGTCTGCTGAAAGATATTGCCAGATTCAGGCCGGAACTGAAGCTCATCATCTCCTCCGCAACGGTGGATGCACAGAAGTTCAGCGAGTATTTTGATGATGCTCCCATCTTCAACGTGCCCGGTCGTCGATTCCCTGTCAGCGTCTACTACACTCCACAACCGGAGGCCAACTATCTAGCGGCTGCTGTTACCACTGTCTTCCAGATTCACCTGAGTCAGCCGCGCGGCGATATTCTTGTCTTCTTGACCGGCCAAGATGAGATTGAGACCATGGCAGAGGACCTTGCGGAGACATCACGAAAGCTAGGTTCTGCAGCACCAGAGCTTATCATTTGCCCCATTTACGCCAATCTGCCTCAGGAAGAACAGGCAAAGATATTCGAGCCTACGCCTCCTGGGAAGTGCAGGAAGGTTGTCTTGGCTACCAACATCGCCGAAACGTCTCTGACGATCGACGGCATTGTGTATGTCATTGATCCTGGATACGTCAAGGAGAACGTGTACAATCCGCGGACTGGAATGGAGTCACTGGTAGTCACTCCATGCAGCAGAGCTTCTGCAAACCAGAGAGCCGGTCGTGCGGGGAGAGTTGGGCCGGGCCACTGTTTCCGCCTCTACACGAAGTGGGCTTACTACAACGAACTGGAAGCCAACACTACCCCAGAAATCCAGAGGACGAACTTGTCCAGCACTGTGTTGCTCCTGAAGAGTTTGGGTATCAACGATTTGGTCGGCTTTGACTTCATGGACGCTCCTCCGGCAGATACCTTGATCAGATCATTGGAGCTTCTCTATGCGCTCGGTGCTCTGAACGACCGGGGAGAGCTGACGAAACGAGGCAGACAGATGGCAGAGTTCCCTGTTGATCCAATGGTGTCAGCAGCCATCCTGAAGGCCGACCAGTTGCAGTGCGTGGAAGAGGTGTTGAGCATCGTGTCGATGCTTGGCGAGTCTGCGGCACTCTTCTTCCGGCCGAAGCAGCAAAAGATCCACGCCGACTCGGCCCGCCAACGGTTCACTATCAAGGAAGGCGGTGATCACCTCACGCTTCTCAACATCTGGAACCAGTGGGTCGACTCGGACTTCAGCTACGTGTGGGCCAAGGAGAACTTCTTGCAGCAGAAGTCGCTATCGCGAGCGCGTGATGTGCGCGACCAACTAGCGCGCCTTTGCGACCGCGTAGAAGTCACCATCACGTCTTGCGGAGCGAACGACCTCCACCCGATCATGAAGTCGCTGGTGGCAGGCTTCTTCCCCAACGCGGCGCGTCTGCAACGCGGCGGCGATAGCTACCGCACGGTCAAGAACGGCATGACGACATACATTCACCCGTCATCGGTACTGACCAAGACAGGAGATCCACCGCACAAGTTCGTCATGTACTACGAGCTGGTGTTGACGAGCAAGGAGTACATGCGCAACGTCATGCCCATCCCGACGCCGGCATGGTTGAACGAGGTCGCGCCGCACTATCACAAGATGAAGGATCTGGAAGGGCTGGGCACGGACAGCAAAAAGATGCCGAAGGGTCAGAAGCTGTGAGAGTTTTGGGCGCGTGGCGAATTGGGTTATCAGCCCGGGAGAGTCGGAAGAACAGTGATGGGCGCGCGCACTGCTTTGTATGTGAATTAGTTGATGTGTAGACTCTCTTTGGGCGGCGCGGATGCGAACGGCGCCGGGTCGGCGGACGCAGGAGGACGAAACAGAGGCAGGCCTGAGCGCCTCGAGAGCAGATCGTCTCACGAGATGGGATTTGGGCGGCTAGGCAGCGCATGTAGTACAAAACAAACGATAAAACTAGGCTGAGCGGGAGAGTGTCGAGGCCAGAAGCAGCGTGGCGCGCGTGGATATGACGTTGCGGGCGCTTGCGTCGAGTGCCACGAGGATTTCCTGCCAATCGCGCCTTTCTCGCCCGCGACTTTCCACACTTCTACTCCCGCAGCCCCCGACCTCCCAGCGCCAAACATCCTCAAACCTCATCCTCGCACGTTTCAGAGCATCCGTGCCACCCCAAAACATTGCCGCTGCAATTTGCGCAGCCGCCCGCGAGCCCCACGGTCAGTCCGCGCTCCACATGCCGCCTGCACATCATCTGCCCTTGGCGCCGGCCGGGACCCCTGGCTAAACATAGTCGCTCCAGAATCGCTCAAATACCCGCCACGTTCAGAGCTCCCATTCGAAGATGTAAGCTGGTCTTCCCGTTTCCTCTCTTGCCTTCGTGCATCCCTCAAAGGCAGTTTCCTGTGGTCTCTTCATTTGCTGCTTTCTTCCTGCATAAGTGTGTGCTGTTCCTGCGTCCATCTACGTCATCGTCTATCCGTTTGTCTCGGCGAAGACCATCTCAACACCAACCAAAACGTCCACGTGCTTTCTTTCTTCTCTTCCAAAATTAAAAGAATCAATAATGGCTATTTTTGCGTACCCACCTCCCCCTCCCCCCTACAATTCGTCCCCACCCTCCACCATCCGGGCCCCTTCGCGCTCGCGCTCGCTAAACCCGCTCCCCGTCCGGCACAGGAACCGCTCCCTCTCGATCCGCTCGAGCAAGAAGGATGCAAGCGGCGACTCTTACGCATCCAAGGGGGCGCCGAAGCACCGGTTCACGATGGCGTCGCTGCGGGGGATGCAGCAGCCGGAGCTCTCGAAGCGGCTGTACAAGCTGATCAAGTCGGAGAACCACGCCATTGGGGCGCACGAGAGCGCGGGCCGGGAGCGTGCGAGCATCGCCGCGCAGCTGAGCGAGTGGGGTGAGGCGACGGGAGACGAGGCCGTGAGCGACGTCAGCGACAAGCTGGGCGTGCTGATGGCTGAGATGGCGGAGCAGGAGGATCAGTTCGCCCAGGGGCTGGAGGACTATAGGGGCGTGTTGAAGCAGATTCGGAATACCGAGAGCTCGGTGCAGCCGAGCAGGGACCATAAGGCGAAGGTATGTTTTGCTTGTGGTTCCAAGGATGTGCTGATGTGCTTATGTGCGGGGGCGTGGGATGGTTGGGGGCGCTGATTGGCTAACATGAACACCATCAACAGGTCGCCGACGAGATCGCGAAGCTCAAGTACAAAGAGCCGTCGAGCACGAAGATTGTTCAACTGGAGCAAGAGCTTGTCCGTGCTGAAGCCCAGTCCCTCGTTGCGGAGGCGCAGCTCACCAATATTGTACGTTTAAGTCACGTCACACACACACGTACACTTCTCTCTTACCATGGCTAACAACAATCAAACCAGACCCGTCAAAAGTTCAAGGAGGCCTATGACGTCCACCTTGCCGCCGTCATCGAGCGTGCCGAGAAGCAGGCCCTCCTGGCCAAACACGCCCGCCGTGTCCTTAACCTCCTCGACGACTCGCCCATCGTGCCCGGCGAGGCCCACCCGCCCTATCCGCACGAGGCCGCCGGCCGCGACATCCTGAACGATGCCGAGGACGAGCTGCGTGCCTGGCAGCCCCGCTACGAGCCCATCACTTCTAACGCCGCGAATCTAGGCGCCGGCGCCATGCCTGCCAGCTCCGTCGTCGGCACCGGCAATAGCATTGCCAACTCGGAGTATGGTGGCGAGGTCCACCAGAGCCCACAGATCGAGGGTGATGTGCATCCGGCGTATAGGGGGAAGGTGCGCAGCGCGAGCGGGAGTTCGACCGGGACAGAGAGGGAGCGGCAGCAGCCGAACCCACCGTATCCTGTCAGTGAGGCGGAGTCGAGTGTGGTGGCTTAGAACGCGGAGATGAGAAATCCATGTGCGGGAAATACATCTATGCTGTACGATTGAATCGAAGAAAGTAACGTGGGCGGTCTCTCATAGTTTGCTTTGGCGGGTCGGGTCGGTTTGTTTTACGGCTGTATTGGTCACGGATTGTTGCTTAAGCTCAGTCGGCCGAAATATCTTAATAACGCTGGATATGATACCTTTACACAGTATTACCCTGATGGGAAAGCATTGCTCAACTGTCGTGGTGCTGTTCAGAGGCGTCTGTGACCTGTGGCTCACTGTCTTGCACGCGAGGGTGCGAGACAAGTCCGAGAAGATTCTGGCCTCTGCATTGAAATGTCATAGTCCAATGGTGCGTGAGGAATTCTTCGGCTTTGGAAGCGTGGACTTCGGCTGCTATTTGCTACGGTGACCCTGACAGCAACATAGGTGCAAGACACTTTCCTTTAAATGCAGCCATTGTCGCTGAGGTTCTCAATGCCAGGCTTGCGGATCTTGTAGATTGCAGCGGGCCATACCAGCGCTATACCCGTCGAACCTTCTTTTTGCCG